>VDFB02006720.1:0-22580 GCA_007258455.2 Sequoia sempervirens | reverse complement strand
TAACAATTATTTTAATATTTAATATTCTCAAATTAGGGAGAAAGATATCTCCCGCCACTATTACATCAACACTCCCTCTTAGCTAGGGAGGTATCTTTTCAAATATCCACGTCATGGAGTCTCTCAACATGGCGCCCACAATGGCTACACCCATTTGTGGAAAGCACAAAGGTTCATCACGGAGTCTCTCAACGTGATGTCGTCATGGAGTCTCTCAACATGATGTCCACCATGGCTACTCCCATGTGTGGAAAAACACAAGTACAAAGGGTTCATCACGGAGTCTCTCAATGTGATGTCGTCATGGAGTCTCTCAACATGACGTCTCATCTCAGTGTCAAAGATGAACAAGGGCTCTCACCTCATATTTCTTCGTCACAGAGAAATATACACTACAAGGGCTTTCACCTCATATTTCTCTGTCACAGAGAAATATACACTACAAGGGCTTTCACCTCATACTTCTCCGTCACAAAGAAATATACATTACAAGGGATTTCACCTCATACTTCTCCATCATAGAGAAATATACATTACAACAGATCATGATGATGTGACTCCCTCTGAAGCTCCAAGTTCTTGCATCAACCTCCTGACCTCCTCGTCCAAGGTTGCCTCTATTGGTTTGTCAGACTCCCTCTGAATGTTATTTCCTCCTCTTCGAAGAAACTGATCGCAATGAAAATCTGTCTCTAGCCACCAACTCAGTCCCATGGCTGCAAGCTATGACTCTATGCTTGTTCATTTCTCCAGTCGGCATGACTTCCTCACAGGATGCCTCAAGCTCTTCCTCTCTTTGAATTCCTTATGCAATCTCTCATCACCCTCTTGCTCCTCGATCTGTCTTGGAAGCATTTTCGAGAGAGATTACTAATAGTTCATAGAATTAAACTATCTCGAAGAGAAATACCAATGCTAGAAGCATACATGATTCACTATTCCAATGCATGAATTAATAACTACATAAAAATTCATGAACATTATTCAAGGGTATGAAATACTTCTCTTTATTGTCTAATCTTCCTCACAATCCACCAATTGTTCTTTCCTGATCTTTGCACTTAAAGATCCAGCTCTGCTGCAATGGAATGATTCAAAACTGTCTGCAACTTCATAATTCAACCTGGATGAAAAAGACAAGTAGACTGCCAGCAGAATAAGAAGGATCTTGTATGGTTATCTATAGAAGGCACTTCTGCATAAATCTTTCCTCTTCCCTGTATCATGGTAGCTCAATCATCCTATCAACCAATTTTCTCTGTATGCATAAGAAACATATCTCGCCAACAAAAACCTCCATTTCTGCAAGCCAATAGCCCAACTTTTATTCGTAAACAATGTGATCTTTGATAAGGATATGCTTCAGTCAGAAGTCCACACTCAAGCCTGATTTTGACGGCTGTCACAGCCTCAGAAAGAGTAGCCACACTTCCCTGCTGAGAGTCAGAATCTGTGACTCCTAACTATCCATCACGTCCACTACAACGCAGAACCATCAAAGCTGCATCTAGATTCTGCCTTTTGAGCAAAACTCTCGCAATCTTTGGATGTGTTGTTGAACCAACAATTTCAGGAAGAATTCGACAAGCCTCCTCCAATGTTTGCCTTCAAATGATTTAGTTTTAAAATTTTAGCAGCAACCCCTCACTCTGACACCTCTTCATCAAAGTAAAGATTGTAAAATTGGAATCCGAAAGTCGAAATTTAATCCTGTCAAACTGCATAATAATTCAGATCTTTAAAGCAATAGAGATCAAGAGTAAATGATATGCTGTGATGAACTTAGACGGTTTGAAATTCCCTCCGTAAAAAGGCTTTCTGAATAATTGACCTCGAGCTTGCATGGGCACATCATTCGTTACAGTGAACCTTTGCATTACGCAGCAAAAGATCCTTTGCTTCCATCTCGGAATTGCTAGGTAGTTCATTTAGATTTTAGACCAACAACATTACTGCTCAGGGAAGAAATGATCCATTCCAGAACACTGGATTTTCAATTGAAAAATAAAACTGCAGAATTGTGGCCTCCAGAGACCTCGCTCCAGTCAGATCCTCTTTCCCGACTTATCTCGGAAGGCCGTGGAAATTGTTCTCGCGGACAGTCGTCATTCTAAGCTTCTTAGGCGATGTCATCCACCTTGCTGGCTAGATGGTAGATTATATGTACACCGGACCTGGCACAAAAAATGGACGGTTGTTTTCTATACAATCAATCCCTTTCAAGTATTAAGTTGCCTTTATGCTCAGCAAACAAAATTGTGGAAAGTCATGCCTGACTTAGAGGCTTCTGATAAACAATTTAACTCCCCTCAAAATTATTTGATATTCATATGAATTGCTCAGTCAAATCTGATCGGATATTCCGCCGAACCCGCTCTGATACCATGTTAGTTTTAGGATCAAATTTAACATAGAGCAGAAAATGCAACACATGAACAAAGAACACAACAAGATACCTTGGGAAAACCCTTCTCGAGGGAGAAAAACCCAGCACAAATATATCTCTTATATATTGAATGAATAAGAGCAGAAATCTGCTTTACAATCAGACCCTTCTCAAGGGCGAATTGATACAATGAAATTAATAGCACCTATCCTTTGATGCAAAGATAAATATGTTTCTCCTTGAAATTGATTTGCTGCTACAAGATGGTTTGCTGCTCCTACTTGAGAACTTGCAATCTAACCGAGATACCTACAAATTTGTCTCTAAAGAGAATTTTACAAATTTGTTGAATCCAACTATGAATGCATTGTGAAATACCTGTAATATATCTCCAACAAATACCAACCAAAGTAGATCTTTCACTATCGTGGCCAGTCTTCTTCAAGAGGGTTTTTGTCCTTAGGAAGGCTGAGATGCACCAAGTCAAAATCTCTAGAATCATGCAGGGTTTTCTTAGAGAGAAATATCATAAAATAATAAACTCTACATAACCAAATGAGCTCTCATAACCTCCTTTTATACTTTTCTCACCAAACTCTCTAGAAGCTTCTATTTAAAATTCCCTTTTTAATTTAAACTCCCCTTTAGCTCCAAAAAAGACCTTTTTATTAAAATAAAGATAATTTGACATGCAAGGTTCCCGTTTAAAACATCCATGATTTAAAACATTTCATTCTTGTTCCAACGAGCTATAACACTAAGGTATCCCCTTAAATATTTTAATTAAAATAACAACCTTAGAGAATTTAATTAAATTTAGCTCATTAATACTTCCAAATTACGGAAATGGTTGAAATGCATCAGAATCAAAAACTAACTGCACAAGAGTGATCCCAATGATGAAAGATGATGAATGGACCTGACTTGGTGACTTACTATAAATAGACAATCCCTCCAAGAATTTTGGAGCCCAAACCAAAACTCGAAAATAACATCTAAAAGCATCGTAGAAATCCTCTAAACCAACTAAGCTCACTGGTAACATCAAATTACCCCTCTGATCAGGAAAACACAAACCTAGAAAGTCATCTCCAAATGCAGAGCAAGAGAACCCTAAAATGGGGACATTATAGAGGAGTGTTCACTTTGAAGAAATCTCTCCTAGCTTGGTCTAGCATTCTCCTCATTCTTCCTCCACAATGGACTCAAATGAAAGTGACTTGGAGAACTCTACCTCATTTTGAAATTGTAGGTTTACACTTCCACAGGTTTCACATTCTAAGGCTGAGGATTCTCATTCTTCATCCCATCTCCATTGCCTCAATGGGCTTAACTGACTCTACAATCAAAAAGCACTTTTGTTGGGGATACTTCATAGACTTGCAAGACTCGCTCACAACATTAGCATCTTCCACATGTATACATTTCTTTTTCTTCTAATCCACAATCATTTAAGGAAGCATCAAGAATTGTCAATTGGGATTCGACAATGGAGTAAGAGTATAGTTCCTTGATGAGAAACCACATGTGGGACCTTGTACCTCTTTCTAAGGGAAGAAAAATAGTTCAGTGCAAGTGGATCTATCAAACCAACTATCTAGTGGATAGAACTGTGGACAAGTTCAAAGAACCATTTGTGGCCAAAGGTTTCTCGTAGGTTCCTAGTGTAGACTACATAGAGACCATTGCCCCTATTGCTAAGATGAACTCCATGCTTGACTCTTTCTATTGTTGTAGGTCATGGATGGGTTGTACATCAAATGGAAGTTAAGAGTGTATTTCTTCATGTCAAGAAGATATATTCATGGAGTGGCCATAGGGATTTGTTCGAGATTCTTTGTAAGAGACCTGGTGTCTTTCAACCCCAACTGATGCTAAGAATGCAATTTGATTTTTTGTGTTTGCTGGTTTTCTGAGTGTTTTGTATTTTTATGTGATTTTTTGCAATATGAGGGTTTGTACGATTTTGCATAAAATGACTCTAAAATATATAATAAATTCAAGAATACAATTTCTGAAGCAAACAACCTCTAAACTGATGGTGAATGGTTGAATTGTAATAAATAAATGATTACAATGCTGAATCAATAACATGTAGACAAAAAGGCAAGCTATTTTATTAAAGAACCTAAGAGAGCTTGCAGCCTCATGAATAAGAGCATATGATGGTACGGCTGAATGAAGAATGGTGATCTCCCTCTATGAAATCAATGCAAAAACCTCAGATGACCATGGTGCCACCACTGGAGAAAGAATCAAGCAAAAAGGCAAGGCATTTTGGCTTGTGGAAAAGGTACGGCCTTGTAGCTGAATGGTACGGCCCTGAAACCAGCAATAAATGCAGTCGTGTGCCTTGGAAGATGTGCCAGATGTTGTATAAATAATGACCACTGAAAAAGATTCCCTTCTAAAGGAAAATCGATCCAAACCCCAATCTGAAACTCCACAAATACGCTCTGATATGACCTCTCAATGAAGCCACCCTGTTTAGCAATCTTCAATTGATCTTTCACAACCTCAGTATGCTTGATTCTGAAGAGTTGATGTTCTCCAAAATTTGATTGCAGAAACCCTTGTTTCTCAAACTCCAAACCTTAGAGAGATGAAGACAAAATTCGAATAATCAATCATTAATGAGTTTTATTTTGTCTTGAAGCATTAAATAAACCTCTCAAGAGGCTCGACCCTCAAAAAGCAACTCAATAAGCATTTAATAATATAAAGTTCGACTTTCTCAAGACTTAGGCTCATTAATCAATAAATGGCGTCCACTTTAATGAGTAATAAATACTCATTTAATAATATAGCGCTCCTTTATTATAAAGTTATAAAATACTTTATAATAAGCCATTTAATTAATTAATATCTTCCTTAATTGACTTTATAATATAAAGTCATAATAATAATCATTTAATTATTATTAAATGCTCAAATATTCTCCATTTACTCAACAAACTGCCAAACTAGGTCGAAACCGAGAAAACCAAATGAGCCAGGTGCCCTGCCAAAAATATTTTACCCTAATGGTCTGACTTACTATAAATAGTAAGTGCCTCAATAACACTTTGTAAGCATCTGCAAAGGCCCAAACCTGAATCAAACTGTGGAGTAATGTCCCAAAACTCTAGATAACTATAATGGAAGACCCTCTAATCACATCTGTCAGCCTATGAGGGTCGAAATAATAGGCTAACCCCTCAATCACCTGAACTGACTAGGAAGGGGACATTACATTCTTCATTGTTTTGCAGGTTGAGGAAGTCTATCTATGGTCTCAAACATGCCCCTCGAGCTTGGTACACCAAGATGGACTCCTTTATTCTCTCAACTAGATTCTTTAGATGACACTCAGATCCAAATGTCTACATTTTGTGGCAAGATGACTCTCATTTGGTTCTTGTTCTTTATGTTGGTGACTTGATCATTACAAAGAGTTCATAATCATGGGATCGAGATCACCTAGTTGTCTTCCGAGACCACTCTTTCTTATCCCAAGTATGCTCTTGATCTACTAGCTCGATTCCACATGGCTATTTGTAAGTTTGGACCGACTCCCTTTCTATCTGGAGTCAAGCTTGAGGAAAGTGTTCTACTCCACTAGTTGATACCACTTCGTATCAACTTGTTGGGAGCCTCATCTATTTGACTCACATTCACTCAGACATTTTTTTTACGGTTGGCATGGTTTCGTGCTTTATATAGGAACCACATGAGCTTCATTGGAAATTTCCAAAATCCATCTTGCATTATATACAGGGCACTCATCAACTTTGGATTCACTATGTAGTAGGTACAAGACTAGAATTGGTTGGATATACAGATTCTAACTGGGTTGGCAATTGTAATGTCCTCTTCTAGCTAGACTTCAGTATTTCAGTGGGATTAGCTTATCAATAGACCCTCGTAGACTAATGGGTTTGGAGTCTTTGTGGCAGAAACTTGGTCATTTGATGGTTTTATTCTTCTTCAAAGATTAGGGAGGTTTAGGTTTGGCCTTTGCAGAGGATTCAAGGCTCAGTTCCTCATACTTACTATTTATAGTAAGTTATTCAACCAAGGTTACTATTTATAGCAGGGCACTTGATTGGGATATATTGGCGATTGATTCCGTATTCATTGGTTTGGTGAAATAAGGAGTTTTTCCTAAGTTACAACGTTTAATTATTATTAAAGGTGACTTTAATAATAATTAATTTTTAATATTATAATATAACGTTATATTTGCACTTTATGACTTGAGGGTCAATTCATCAATAAAAGGGGGCCATTTTAATTAAGAGTTTGGGCGCCAATTTCAAGGAGTTTCTTAATTATTTATAAAGTGAAACTTTATAACATTTTAAAATAATTAAAAAGGAAAAATGGGGGTCGACCTTTTTGAAGGGAGTATATAAGCAGCCAAGAAGAAATCGAAATCATCCATTGAGCATTTGATAACTTTATTTCATGACTTCTATTGGCGTTGGAGAATAGGAACAAGAGTTTCTGCATTTTACGGGGCTTTTCGGCATTGGAGAACGTAGCTTCTTCAGTGTATCAACATTTTGAGGTTGTGAGACTATCAGCTGAAGATTGCTTACTTGTTGGCTTCATCCAGGAGTCAAGTTTGAGTAGATTGGAAAAATATTTCAAGGGTTTTCAGTATTATTCATCTGTAAGAGACCTGGTGTCTCTCAACCCCAAACAATGCTGAATAATGCAAGTTGTTTTTTGTTTTGATGGTTTTGTATTTTTTTTGTGGTTTGTTGCAAATATATGTTTTTTTTGTATTTTTTCATATAAGAAGCCAGGCAAGAAGAAATTGAAAGAAAATAACAAACTTAAAGCAAACTAATTAATTATAAGGCTGCAACGGCTTTATTTGATATCAAATATTTTTTCCAATCTTTATTTGACAAAGAGCATACCTGAAAATTATAATTTGAAGCCTTAATAAATTTCTGGAAATTATTCGTGCAGCTACCTGGGAGTATCCTTATTTGTACGACTAGCTTATATAATGCTTTCTCCTTCTCCAAAATGGTTGTCTTTACTTTAGAAGACCTGGCCGCCCCCTTTGGTGAAGAAATCTGATCCAAAATGAAGGCGTTTTGGCTCCCTTGAAACCCACACCCTAGCTGCTGTAAACTGTATGGCCTGGCAGCAATAAATGAAGTCGTACGGCTGAGAGAATGGTGCTTGAAACATAAAGATTGCAGCTACAAATCGATCTCTCCTTTTGTTGAAGATTTACCTTGAAACCCTTGTTGAATCTTCTCAAGTAAGCACAAATTTGACTCCTGTGTGAAACCAACCTGTTCAGCAATCTTCAGCTGATCTTTCACAACCTCAGAAAGCTAGACTATGAAGAGGTATTGTTCTCCAAAGCCTATAAAAGTCTGAAACCTGGCAGAAACCCTTGTTTTTGCACAAATCCCAAAGTTCTCAGAGAAAAGACAGTTGAATAATCATCTCATAATGAGTTAGATTTGTCTGAAGGCCCCTTTATATACTCCTTTTGAAAGTTCGACCCCCAATGAGTAATTTAATAACATTTAAATGCTATTTTATTATTAACTTTATTGACTTAGGGAAAAGACATTAATTTTGGTGTCCTTTTAATGGGTATTAATGACTCATGACCCCCAAACGGCCCCACTTTATTCTAAAGTTATTTTATAACTTTATAATTTAACTTCAATAATTATTCATCATTAATGGCCATTAAAATATTAATATCTCTTTGAATACTCATTATTTTGACAAGCCGTCCGAACTGGAGGTCAAAATTGCCAATCACCTTGTGACCAGGTGCCCTGCTAAAAATAGCAATGTCTGAAAGATTACTTACTAAAAATAGTAAGTTTGTCGAAACTGAATCAATAACCTCTACAAAGGCCAAATCTTGATCCACTGAATGAAGAAGAGAAACAATGCCTTCAAAAACAACCAAGTTACTGCTTCTGTGGACCCTCTATCCAAAATTATTAGCCTACGAGGGTCAAGATGATAGGCTAACCCCTCGATTACTCAAACTGTCTAGGAAGGGGACATTACAGCCCGCCCTCCCTAAAATTGCTTGTCCTCAAGCAATCTCAGCTCTGGATGCTGTAAGATCTCCTCTGACTCCCAAGTAGTATCCTCTACCGGCAAGTCCTTCTATTTTATCAGATACTCCCTGATAACCCGCCTTTGAAGGTGTCTCTCTCTGACATCGAGGATGGCCTCAGGAACTAGAATCAACTTCCCCTCATCATCAAGGGGTGGCAATACTGGAGAGGGAACAACATGCTGACCCAACGACTTCGTCAGGAGTGAAACATGGAACACATTATGAACCCTGCTATTGGCCGGTAGATCCAACTCATAAGCAACCTCACCCACTCGTCTGATAATCCTGAAGGGACCATAGTAGTGGGGCTTCAACTTCTCTACACCACTCTTCCTCAAAGTGGACTGTCGGTAAGGCTGCAACATAAGGTACACCATGTCACCCATTGCGAAAGAACGCTCAACCCTCTTCTGATCAGCATACTGCTTTTGCTAATTTTGTGCCCTCTGAATATTATCTCTAAAAGATCGCATAATATCCTGATTTTCTTGTAAAATATCTCTTGCACTGGGCACTCTACTGTCACTCAACACTAAATCCAAGAAGTTGGGTGCCTCATACCCATATAGTGCCATGAATAGTGTCATATGTATGGTCATGTGGTGAGTGGAGTTATAACAATACTCGCAGAGATGTATCCACTTCACCCAAGCTCTCTGCTGTCCAGCTATATAATTTCGCAGATATCCTTCAACCCACTTGTTGACGATCTCTGTCTGTCCATTTGACTGTGGATGGTAGCTGGTACTAGGGGTAAGTTCGGTTGCACACAACCTAAATAACTCCTGCCAAAAGTTACTCATGAACCGACTGTCTCTGTCACTAACAATAGTCTGAGGAAAACCATGTAACCTAAATACCTCTCGGAAGAAGAGCTTTACAATCTGTGATGCTGTGTATGTAGTAGTAATCGGAAAAAAGTGTGCGTATTTTGTCAGCCGATCAACAACAACATATACACAATCCCTCCCTTGGGCTTTCGGCAAGTCCATGATAAAATCCATCGATAAGCATTCCCACTTCCTGTCAAGAATTGGAAGTGGCTGAAGCAAACCAGCAGGATAGGTGTGTTCCTGTTTGTTCTGCTGACAAATAGGACACTCTTTGACATACTAAAGAACATCTGTCTTAAGCCCTTTCCAAGTAAACCGTTCCCGAACTTGCTTATATGTTTTGAAATATCTGGGATGGCCCGCCATAGGAAGATCATGAAAGGCCCTCAGAACTATGTTCTTCATTTTTGAACCTGAAATCAAAAAAATCTTTCCCTTTTAAATGATCAAGTCATTCACAACGGAGTATCTGCTATCCTACTCTGTCCCATCCACAATGCCAGAAGCCCACGGGTTCTTGGCATACTCAGCAATAATCATGTGCCTCCAGTCCTCTAAAATTTGTGCCATAGAATTCAACTAGGGTCAATGAGACAAGGCATCAGCTACAACATTTTGTTTCCCCTTAACAAAGGAGATATGAAAACCATATGACTGTAGTTTGCTGACCCACTTTTGTTGTCGTTCATTCAAGTCTCGCTATCCAAGGAAATGTTTCAGGCTATTATGGTCAGTACGCACACTGAATTTGCTGCCCACTAGATATTGCCTAAACTTAGCCAACGCATGCATGATGGCTAACATCTCCTTGTCGTAGATGCTGTAACCCCTCTCTTGTCCCTTAAGCTTTCTACTCTCGAAAGCAATAGGGTGTCGCTCCTGCATAAGCACTACACCAATGCCTTCCCCTGAGGCATCACAATAAAGCTCAAAAGGCTTCGTAAAGTCTGGCAATGCTAGGACTGGACACGAGGTCATAATCACCTTAAACCTGTCAAAGCACTCTTGGGCCTGTGGTGAGCAAACAAAAGCCCGCTTCTTCGTCAAATCAGTGAGGGTTGCTGCATGCCGAGAGAACCCACTGACAAACCACCTGTAGAAAACACATAACCCAATGAATCCTCTGAGTTGGGTAAGGTTCTCCAGTGTAGGCCACTCTAGTATAGCTCGGACCTTGTCAGGGTCCATACGAACTCCCTCCGCACTGATGATGTGGCCAAGATACAATAACTCAGTCATGCCCAACACACATTTGGACTCCTTGGCGTACAAGGACTCCCTATCAAGAATGCTCAATACTGTATCTAGATGAGCTAAATGCTCCTCCCATGTCCTGCTGTACACCAAGATATCATCAAAGAAAACCAAGACATATCTCCGCAGCTGAGAACTAAAAACCCTGTTCATCGTGGCCTGAAAGGTGGCAAGAGCATTGGTTAAACCAAGCATAACTAGGAACTCAAAATGACCACAATGGCATCTAAAAGCAGTCTTTTCTATATCTTGCTCCCTCATCCGAATCTAATGGTACCCGGATCTCAAATCAATTTTAGTGAAGTAGCATGCTCCATGCAACTCATCAATCAACTCATCTATACGTGGTATAGGGTACCTGTTTTTTATTGTTCTCTTATTTAGCTGACGGTAGTCTATACACATCATAAGTGATCCATCCTTTTTCTTCACCAATACCACAGATGAAGCAAAAGGTGACTTTCTTGGCCTAGCTAGCAGCTCATTGATTGTCTTCTCTATTTCATCTTTAAGCTGCTTCAGGTGCCTGTAAGGAGTGATCATAACAGGCTTAGCGCCCTCCTCCAACTCAATAATATGCTCAATGACCCTATCTGGAGGTCTACTTGGTGGGATATCACTAAACATTTTAGAGTGTTTAATTCTTAGTTCTTGAATGTCAGGATCATAATCATGCTTTTGCTGCTCCTGTTGTGATGGCAACAACATACATTTAGCAGCCCAATCTACCATATCATGACGAACGAGACTCTCCATTCGCTTGAAAGATACAACTCTCAAGTTGCTTTCCCTGATAGCTTTTATCACATGTGGCTTCCCATTGACTTTAAACTTCATCTTCATGTCACGAATATTAAGTGTGAACTCACCCAAATCATGAAGCCATGCCATGCCAAGTACTACATTAGTATCTCCCATATTTACTAGATAAAAATCTGCCTTAAATTCATAATTGTTGAGCCGCATAGGGAGGTCTGAAATTTTCCTGTCGCATTTGAGGGTGTACCCATCAGCTACCTTAACCCTTATGCCCTCAAACTCCTATGTCTGTATGCCACGCCTCTCAACCAAAAGTGCATCTATAAAATTATGCGTAGCACCTGTGTCAAGCAAAGTTATGACTTTCTGACCAGCTAGGAGCCCACGTAGCCTGAAAGAACCATCTCTCTGAAGACTAGTCATATGTGCCTCTTGTAGCTTCTTTTCACCATCACTTTCACCTTCATTTTCGGATCTCTCATCCTCTGAATGCTCTGAATCAGCTTGCTGGTATGACGAATCAGATTGCTCTTCACTCTCATAAAACCATTCCATTTGCTTACTTTTTGCTTCAGGACGAAGAGGACATTCATGTTTTTCATCATATGGGCCCTTACACCAAAAACATAACTTTTTCTTGCGCAAATCATTCAAAGTATCACGATCAAAAGGCAGTGCAACCTTCCCCTTTGAATCAGATTTATTTTTCTTCTTTTCAAATGATTTGTTAGGCTTTGAAAATGACGATGAACCAGAAGAAAACTTGCTGCGAGGTGCTCCAAGTTCCATACTACGTGCCTTCCGCATAGCCTCCTGTAGAGTAGGGGGATCAAACGCTTTGACCCAACCTCTCATAGGCTCATACAACCCTTCAATAAATAGAATGACAAGTCTCCTCTCGGATATGCCTGTAACCATGACTGAAATCTTTTGGAATTCATTGATATATGTATCCAGACTACCTGACTGTCTGAGCTGAGCTAGTTCTCTGAAATAGAGTTCTGGATATTTTTTGTCAAAACGCTCAATAAGCCTGTTAGTGAACTTCTAATAGGTATTAACCAGATGGTGCTGAAGTGTGTACATCCCATGATGCCACCAGTCATGCACCAAACCATCAAGATGCAGTGTAGCGAACTTAATGGCCTCGTCCTCCTGCATGGGCCTCAAAGATAGATAATTATCTAATTTTTGAACCCAAGACCTCGCTGAACACTTGTCTGAACCATCGAAGTACGGCAAGGTGATCTTGCTAACTGCATGCTGGAGGTCTCTATTCACCTGTGGTGGTGGTGGGTGTTGCTGGGGAGCCCTGCGCTCAAATCTACCTCCACCTCTGGGTCTATGTACATCCATAAACTCATGAAAAGACAAGGCTTTCCTGGTCTCAGGAGCCAATGTCGAATATTTAGCAAAGTGTCTGGTCACATCTACCACTTACATACCATGAGGTGCCTGAAACTTCGGCTAAGGAACCTACTGCTCTGCCTGCTGAACTGGAGGGACCTCTCTGGTAATAAAAATAGGCTGCCCAGGCCTACGCTTAGGAACACTAAATGATGACTGCTGCTAAATTGTCACCTGTGGCTGATCAACTCCTGCAGTTCCACTGGATTGTCCTATCTAAAACACATGTTGTTGTGGAACATACTGCCTCATCATGACCATCAGCTGAGACATCATATCCATCATGTTGTCATATCTTCTCCTGTACTTTATCTCAGGACTCTCCGCTCTAGCACGTTCTTTTCCTGAATCTCTAGGTGTCTCCCTAGAAATCTCTCTATCTGCCATAAGTGTTGTGACACTATCCTCACTACTACTAGAACTAGACCTGTGAATACCCAGAATCCCTGAAACTGTATCTCCTTCAGGAACCTGTAGACCTGTCCAATCTTCTTTCCCTATTCCTCTACCCTTAGTGTAAAATATGATATCTCTACTCATGAAATAATGTTTGACATGCACAGGATGGCAGGATAACTATGCTCTAATACCACTGTAAGAGACCTGGTGTCTCTCAACCCCAAACTATTCTGAATAATGCAAGTTGTTTCTTTGTTTTGATGGTTTTGCATTTTTTTTGTGGTTTTTTGCAAATATATGTTTTTTTGTAGTTTTTCATATAAGAAGCCAGGCAAGAAGAAATTGAAAGAAAATAACAAACTTAAAGCAAACTAATTTATTATAAGGCTGCAACGGCTTTATTTGATATCAAATATTTTTTACAATCTTTATTTGACAAAGAGCATACCTGAAAATTATAATTTGAAGCCTTAATAAATTTCTGGAAATTATTCTTGCAGCCGGCTGGGAATATTCTTATTTGTACGGCTAGCTTATATAATGCTTTCTCCTTCTCCAAAATGGTTGTCTTTGCTTTAGAAGAACTGGCCGCCCTCTTTGGTGAAGAAATCTGATCCAAAATGAAGGCGTTTTGACTCCCTTGAAACCCACACCCTAGCTGTTGTAAACTGTACAGCCTGGAAGCAATAAATGAAGTTGTACGGCTGGGAGAATGGTGCTTGAAACATTAAGATTGCAACTACAAATCGATCTCTCCTTTTGTTGAAGATTTGCCTTGAAACCCTTGTTGAATCTTCTCAAGTAAGCACAAATTTGACTCCTGTGTGAAGCCAACCTATTCAGCAATCTTCAACTGATCTTTCACAACCTCAGAAATCTAGACTATGAAGAGGTATCGTTCTCCAAAGCCTATAAAAGTCTGAAATTTGGCAAAAACTCTTGTTTTTGCACAAATCCCAAAGTTTTCAGAGAGAAAACAAATTTGAATAATCATCTCATAATGAGTTCGATTTATCTCAAGGCCCCTTTATATACTCCTCTTGAAAGTTCGACCCCCAATGAGTAATTTAATAACATTTAAATGTTATTTTATTATTAACTTTATTGACTTAGGGAAAAGACATTAATTTTGGCGTCCCTCTTTTAATGAGTATTAATGACTCATGACCCTCAAATGGCCCCACTTTATTATAAAGTTATTTTATAACTTTATAATTTAACTTTAATAATTATTCACCATTAATGGCCATTAAAATATTAATATCTCTTTGAATACTCATTATTTTGACAAGCCGTCTGAACTGGAGGTCAAAACTGCCAATCACCTTGTGACTAGGTGCCCAGCTAAAAATAGTAATGTCTGAAAGATGACTTACTAAAAATAGTAACTTTGCCGAAACTGAATCAAGAACCTCTGCGAAGGCCAAATCCTGATCCACTGAATGAAGAAGAGAAGTAACTCCTTCAAAAACAACCAAGTTATAGCCTCTGTGGACACTCTATCCAAAATTGTTAGCCTACGAGGGTCAAGATGATAGGTTAACCCCTCGATTACTCGAACTGTCTAGGAAGGGGACATTACATCATCATTGTGAAGGGCGAACATATTGAGAAGCTGCATTTTGTGATTGTTGGTACTTATTCCAGGGTTGTACCATTCTGTCTTTACCAGCCGTACCTCTTGAGCAGCAAGGCATGTTTTCTCTAGGGCAAATCAATTTTCCATTTTGGCTTATTCCTCCTCTATGATTGGTGTCTTTTCTAGTTGAGGCATTTAGAGTAGTTTGGAGGTGGAGAAGTTTTTATTTGCAGCAGCTCGAGCTGTATATCAGATATCTTTATTGCTGCCAGGTACTTAGTTTCCTGATATAATAAACTATCTTCTTTTTCGGGTATGACCTCTTTGTAATGGAAAGATAATATCATCTATTGAGAATAAAGATAGCCCTTGCAGCATATTTATTTATAGTTTTTTATCTTTTGTTTAAGCATTTCCTTTCAGCACTGTAGTTTTCTTTATGCATTATTATTTCAAAAACACAAAAAAAAGCATATATACCGCAAAAACACAAGAATTATAAAATCCTAAACATTCAAACACATTTTTAGCAGTTAGCATCTAGTAGTACAGGCTTTCAATTAGTTGGGAGAACTTAGGGTTGTTACAGTGGTATCAGAGCAGTTTGCTACTAGCCTTAGGGTTTGAATCCAACTCTGTTTGATGCAACAAGGTGACAGGTATAAAAGATATATTGCAAGGGAAGATAGAAAGCAAAAACAGTGGGCACAACCTTATCCTGAACAGGACACCTTATCAGCTGCAATAGCAGCAAGACAGCGTGGTACTGAGGTTGGTTCAGCCAGCACAATGGGTGATAGAGGTGGTGGTAGTCCACCTAGAAATGAAGCTAGAAATGGGGCAAATAATGAAGAAAGGGAAGCAAGAGAAATTATGAGAAACATGGCAACAGGGAAATAGTAGGTTGTAGATGCTTTACGGGTACTTACAACAATGTTACATCAAATGAACCCTCTTGGAAGACTGAATCAGGAACCAGGAGATAATGGTAGTGTTGCTGGAAATCCCAGGGCACAATGTGCACCTACTCATACCATAGACAGGCCTACACATCCTACCTTTTTGAGGAATGAACCAGAAGAGAGAAATGCTGAAGAAGAGGAAATATTTGTAGACAATCTCATGGCAGCTAATGACGAATGGGAGTTGCTAACACCACATCTTAGGGAGCGCATGAGCTTCACAGATTTTTAAGTCAGAGGAAAGAGCACTACAAATCAAGGCAAGACCGGAAACCAAGAAACCAAAACAACAACCTGAAACATGCCACCAACAAACTCACATTGTCTACATTTGATGGCAATGGGAACGTTACAGCTCAGGCTTGGGTTCACAAACTAGATACTTTCTTGACTCTTCGACCCATGCCAGAAAAGGATGCAATCAAGTATGCGGCTTTACACTTGGAGGGAGCAGCTCATGATTGGTGGTACCATGGGATGGTCACGATGCAGCATAACCACATCACCTCTTATCAGGAGTTTGTTGATAGGTTGATTGAACGCTTTGATAAAAAATATCCAAAAACATTTCAGAGACCTGGCTCAGCTCAAGCAGGTTGGGAGTTTGGAGCTTTACATAGGTGATTTTTAGAAGCTATTAGTTATGGTTCCCAACATATCAGAAAGAGGATTAGTCATGTTGTTTATTGAGGGCTGACTGGAACCATTGAGAGGATGGATAAAATCCTTTGATCCCCCGACACTTCAAGAGGCAATGAAAAAGGCTAGAAGCATGGAACTTGCAGCCCCACAAAGCAAGTTCTCATCTAAGGGATCTTCTGCATTCCGGGACAGCAAATCATTCTCCAAGAAGGAAAAATCAGATTCAAAAGGAAAATCAGCAACCCCATTAGACTCAAAAACACTCAATGATTTGCGTAAGAAAAAGCTTTGTTTCTATTGCAAAGGGCCATATGATTCAAACCATGATTGTCCTTTGAGGCCTAAGGGCAAGGCTAACCAAATAATGTGGGCATTCTATGAGGATTCTGAATCTGAAAAATCGGACCAGCAATCTGATCCAGAAGATTTAGGGGCAGAAAAAGTTGAAAATGAGGCAGAGAAGTCCGAACATGAGTCTGAAGATGAAAGGGAAGTGAAGCTTCAAGAGCCAGGTATCACTAGCATACAACGAGAAGGCTCCTTCAGGATGCGTGGGGTCTTAGCTGTATAGAAGATCATTACCTTGCTTGATAGAGGTGCCACGCATAACTTTATTGATGCTACATTGGTTGAGAGGCGTGGGATTCAAACAGAGGACTTTGAAGGTATAAGAGTGAAGGTTGCAAATGGTTACACTCTTAAGTGTGACAGGATGATTTTAGACGTCCCTATGCGCATAAATAATTTTGAATTTAAGATTTCTATGTGGTGAATATGGGAGATATTGATATGGTTTTAGGGATGAAATGGCTTCATGAGATAGGAGAGTTTACCCATAACCTTCATAATATGGAGATGAGGTTCAAAGTGGACGGGAAGACTCATCTGCTGAAAGCCATCAAAGATAGTAGTTTCAGGATGATATCTTTTAGGAGAATGGAGAGACTCATGCGCCATGACATGATTGAGTGGGCAGTTGAGTGTATGCTAATGCCATCACAGGAGGGGCAGCAAAATCCAGTTTATCCTCCGGAAATATAGGAGTTGAGAATTAAACATGATAAGGTGTTAAGTGATATTCCACTAGGCAGGCCTCCAGACAGAGGGATTGAGCACATAATAGAATTGGAGGAGGGTGCCAAACCCATGATAATCACTCCTTACAAGCACCCCAAGTGGCTAAAAGATGAAATTGAAAAGACAATTAAGGAGCTGCTTGCTATGGGGCACATTAGGCCTAGCAAATCCCCTTTTGCTTCATCAGTGGTTTTGGTGAAAAAAAAGGGATGGTACTCTTCTGATGTGCATTGATTACAGGGTGTTGAATAAGAGGATGATTAAGAAGAGGTACCCTATTCCTCGTATTGACGAGTTGATTGATGAGCTTCACGGTTCTTGCTACTTCTCAAAGATAGATTTGAGATCGGGTTACCACCAGATCAGGGTTAGAGAGCAGGACATTGAGAAGACATCATTCAGATGTCATTGTGAACACTTTGAGTTTGTGGTTATGCCATTTGGGCTAACCAATGCCCCTGCTATGTTTCAGTCCACCATGAACATGGTCTTTCAATCACAGCTGAGGAGGTTTGTATTAGTCTTCTTTGATGACATTTTGGCATACAACAAAACTTGGGAGGAGCATATTGCCCATTTAGATACAGTTTAGATACAGTGCTGGGTATTCTTGATAGGGAGTCTTTGTATGCCAAGGAATCCAAATGTGATCTGGGCATGATAGAATTGCTGTACTTAGGCCATATTATTAGTACAAAGGGTGTGCGTATGGATCTTGACAAGGTCAAAGCTATTATTGAGTGGCCTACTCTTGAGAATCTTACTCAATTTAGAGGATTTTGGTTTTGTGTGGCTTCTACTGCCAATTTGTTAGTGGGTATTCATGGCATGTTGCACCGCTTACAGACTTGACAAAGAAGGGTGCGTTTGTTTGGACTCCTGAGGCATAAGAGTGTTTCGAGAAATTCAAATGTTTGATGACTTCTTGTCCTGTACTTGCGTTATCAAATTTTACTAGACCCTTCGAGCTTCAATGTGATGCCTTGGGTGAAGGGATTGGCGCAGTCCTTATGCAGGACAAGCATCCGATAGCTTTCAAGAGCAAGAAGCTAAGGGGACCAGAGAGGAGCTACAACATTTATGACAAGGAAATTTTAGCCATCATGCACGTGTTGGCTAAATTCAAGCAATACCTTGTGGGTAGCAAATTTTGTGTTAAAACAGATCATAACAGCCTGAGACATTTCCTAGGGTAGCGAGATCTCAATGATCGTCAGCAAAAGTGGGTAAGTAAATTGCAATCATATGACTTTGACATTGCTTATGTCAAAGGGACCCAGAATGTTGTTGTTGATGCTTTGTCTCGCCGACCACATTTGAGCTCCATGGTTGAGATTTTAGAGGATTGGAGACATCTAATTATAGCAGAGTATGCCAAAGACTCTTAAGCTTCTGGCATTGTTGGGGGTTCAGTACAGGACAATAGGTATTTAGTTGTAAATGATCTTATCATTTACAAAGGAAAAAATTTCTTGATCCCCGGATCAAAGATGAAGAGTAAAGTGTTGAGAGCCTTTCATGATGTGCCCATGGCAGGACATCTCAGTTATTTCAAAACTTACAGGCAAATATAGGAGTGTTTTACTTGGAAAGGCCTTAAGTCAGATGCTTTTCAGTATGTCAGAGAGTGCCCTATTTGTCAGCAGAATAAACAGGAGCATACCTACCCTGTAGGGTTACTTCAGCCACTTCCAATTCCTGATAGGAAGTGTGAATGCCTGTCTATGGATTTTATACGGGCTTGCTGAAAGCCCAAGGTAGAGACTGCATTTATGTGGTTGTTGATCGGCTCACGAAGTATGGCCACTTCTTTTCGATTACAACTACATATTCAGCTACATAGGTGTTGACTTTGGTTTTGGGAGACCGCGACTAACACGTAATAAAGTCTCCTAACCATTTATCCTCTTTGAATGTTTTATCGCGATGCTAAAGATTAAGTAGTAAGATCATGCTTTTCAACCTGCCAGTTCCTTTGAGTGCCAATAGCCTGGGCTTTGGCTCGATGTGATATTTCTGGTATGTCAAGGGGACTTACACAATTGTTCGACGACTAACAACAAACAGTAGATTAAGGGCTTTTCGTGTGATTCAAATGATTTGGCAGGTAAGCACAAGTTTCCTAACTCTAACCGGAAATGAACTGAATTTAAAAGGGTGTAGGGCCTAAGAAGTTTATGTTCTATTCTAAATGCAGGATATGTGGAGCTTCATTTCGATAGACTTCAACCGGATTTCACCTAGCCTCCGTCGGACAGCCTCAGCAAAATCGGTGCAATCTTCAAGGGATAGCAAAAGATGTTCAAGTTATAATTTAACATACATACACCATCAGAACAACGCATATAAGTATGTAAACTACAACCGAAGTTAAACTCCAATGTAATGTCCAGCTTTGACTTACACAAAGCGTAATTTTACTTCATCAAACAAGCTAGTGGTATGGAATAAAGCCGCTTTTGGCCCCAATAAAACAATTACACATCAAAGTAGCTTTCTACTTGCATGAATTTAAGCTACTTGGATACGAAAGGAAGAAGAAATCTTGCTAGCATTTCATGACAAGACGAATTCCATCATCACTGAAAAGATCTATTATCATAAAATGTGTTACACAACAATCTCCTCAAAAGTTTTCAAAGGGAAAACTTTCTCTCTTCTCCAAATTATGCAAAAATGCTCTACAATGCTACACTATCTAGCTCTAATACTAATACTCTCTCAATGTCTACTCTGATTCTAACTTGATATGTTACAAATGAGGGGGACTCCCCCTTTTATAGCTAGCCAAGTCCCAAAGGACGGCTAGGGTTACAATTAATAGAGTGGCCAGAATCGTGCCACCTCAGCCCTAAATAATATTGCCCTAAAAACCGCCACAGAGGAGGGTGGGGTAATAAATGCGCCATAATGTCCACCATCATCCTTCTAGAAGATTCCATCCTCAGACGCTGCCTTCACATCGCTCTCGATCTTCTTTCTTGGCGTTGTTCTTTGATTTCTTCCACTTGAGGTTTTTCATTCTTCTTTTCATCTTAAGCCTTGAAAATGTTTCTTCAACACTTAGCCATTTTCTTGCAAATTTTCCTCCTTCGAGATTGAAACTCATCTTCATCGTGCTTCACCACTTCCAGACATCGTGCTCAGGCTTCAACGTTTCTCCTGCAAACAAGCAAGGAGAGGGGTATTAGAATACTTCATGATATAAATCCAACTCACTCACCTGATCCTCACGCTCCAACTTTCAAGCGATCATCGCCAACTTTGTGTTCAAGTTCATGCCTTAGCCAAATTTTAATCCATCTTTTTCAAAGCATGATTATCCTTTCACAAAGATCAACTTCCCAAGAAATTCGCTTCAATTCGCTAGAGCCTCCGGGATAACCTTGGCTCTTTATTCACCCTCCTCGCCTCAAGAAAACTATCTCTACTAAGAATTTGAGCAAATTCACTCCAGGCAGCTTCAAACTCATCGCCCCGAGAATTTTTACCTTTGAAAACCACTTCTTTCTTCATTTTGCCTTAGGAAATTTTCAACTTTCCTTTAGGAAATTCATCAACCTGGTGCCTGCTTGAAATCTTCATCCCAGAATCCTCGACAAACTGTGGAAGACCTTAAAATCAACTCCTCATCGACAATCTTCGATACCCAGAAGAAAATTTTCTCCAGAACGCGTTGAATTCATGGGTGCCCAACGAACGGGTTCATTTAATTTTCTCGAATTTTGAACCTTAGAAAATATTCCCCTGTGAAATTTAAACCCGTTCTTCGATCTTCTCTGAGAATTTTGCTCTGATTTGGAAAAATTTGTATCAATTATGTGCAGCTGGCAATCACTGACTTCATCTCTGGCAACTCATCTGTGTTTCAAGGAAAATTCCATCATCTTGGAGTCTAGGCGTATTTTCTAGAAGAGAATACTTCATGCCTTAGAAGACTTTTTGATCACCTTGAGAATTTTGCCTTAGGAAATTTTATTCAACTTCCTTCATCTTGCCTATGGTGAGGAAAATTTTCATCAATTCACTTGGAACAATTTGTCGTGAGCATATTTCATTTTCCTTCATACTCACTTCGCCTGGCATGGCGCATTTAACATAGGTAGGAAGACTTGTACTTTCAACGCTTAGCAATACTCATCAACTTTACCTTAGGCGTATTTTATGTTTGAAGAGGACACTTTACATTTCAACGCCTAGCACACTTGTATGTCATGAAGAAAATATTTTCCCAACGCCTTGCACATTTTCATCTCCCCCTTAGGCGCACTTCACACTTTGAATAGGATATTCTTGTTCACTTCTTTGACTTTCTCTTGTTGAAGTGAGGGCGCATTTCACATGTGTGGAAGGATGAAATGCTCACTTAGAATATTTTAGCAATTCCTCCTAACTTGGGCGCATTTCATACTTGGAGGAGGATAAACTTTAAACGCCACCCTTGAATTTATCCTTACATGGCTTTCAACGCCTTTGTCTTCTTCCAAATTTGCATGGATACCTTTGTCCTTTTCCTCCTTGTCTTCATGCACACGCCTTGTCTTTTTGTTCTATGCATGGACGCCTTTGCATGGAGATGTTTTTGTCTTTTTATGCCCCCTTTTGGGCGCATTTGACCTTGTGTGAAGGATTTGACTTGTTGACTTCAAATGTGGGCGGATTTTCATGTAAGAGGAGGAATCTTTTCCAACGCCATGACTCTTGTCCTCACATGCCTCATTTTGGCGCATTTTACCCCTCATGCAGGATGAAAATGTTTGACTCCTTGACTTTTGGGCGCATTTCATACTAGCTGCAGGATGGGCGCATTTTGGGGGGTGAGAAGGATATCTCCATGCCTTAGAAAATTTTGCCATCAACTCTCTCTCAACTTGGGCGCATTTTGCTGGGTAAGGGGGATGAAGTTTGTTGACTTCTTTGACCCTTTTGAGAGGTGGGCGCATTTAGCATAGGGAGGTGGATTTTTTATACTTAGAAATTTTTTGAATGTCTCCAGCTTGCTTGTGGGCGCATTTTACCCCTGGTGAAGGACGAGGTCTCAGACTTAGAAAATTTTCAAATTTTTCCTCTTCAAGTTTGGGCGCATTTTGCCCCTGGAGGTGGATGAACACTTTGACTTTTCTTTGACCAGTTGTGCTTTGGGCGCATTTTGACCCCAGAGCAGGACGAACTTGCATCACTTTGAATTTTT
>VDFB02006719.1:0-33344 GCA_007258455.2 Sequoia sempervirens | reverse complement strand
CTTTTTTGTTGATATTTAAATTCATTTTGTATTGAGACAGTAATGCCCTTTTCTCGCTAATGTAGATTTAAGAATCGAGATTATTTTCACCATTTTAGTGCGATGTGTAATTTATTTGTTTTTTCCCAAACCCCTGCTATAATTTTGTAGTGTTGCAGCTATTTCAGATGCTATGCTTTTAAAAATTTGCTGGCATTTTTAATTTTATTTAATGTCATCCTAGACTTTCATAGTGCTGCATGTGGAAGATAGATCACTGAATTTGCAGAGTCCTTTTTATGTGTTTTTTTAAAAACCCTACAAGAAATTGTTCATACTATGCAGTAAACCCTCGTTACTGTAAATGAAGTTGAGTTGAATTAAGAATAAAAGCTATTTATACAGCCTTTAATATCAGTAGTATATACTTTTTTCAGTGCTAAAACTGGAATTTAAACTACACCCATACATTAGCAAACGTGTTCAAGATTTATATTTCTTTCTTTCTTTGTTTATGGAAATCTTACATTCTTTCAAAATGTATAATTATTTGGTTGAGCTAAGATTATTTTGAAAATTTTGAAATTTGTTTTTTATTTGTATTTTAATTTTGTTAAAATTTGGCAGAGTCCTTTGTCTTGGATGACTTCTCCCTTGGTTCAAATTCACTTACATACTTGCACTTGATTTTTCAGTGATGGTCAATCACACTTGGAATTGAGTGATAAATTATATGGGGTAAGTTACACTTAAAAGTGAATGTTTGAATTTATCTAGACCAAGGGTTTGAATGTCAGTTTCACCCAGACTTAAGTGTTTTGATGTCAAATTCATTCAGATGCAAACTTACACGTAGCTTTATTGGTTGGAATTCACCACTCTCAGATGCAATGGAATAATTTAACCAATATAAAAGTTCAACATTGTTACATTTTAACATTTAACTTTTGAAAATTACAACGTAGATTTGTCCTATGATAGCCTTTTTTGACAATTCATCACCAATTTTAGCAATGCAACTCATTTTTTTTGATTGAATTTAAATTTATACTCACACTGTGCTCATCTAGAAATTGGTAATTAAATTTGAAGCAGAACAATTTTCTATTTGAGTTTGCACGGATTTAATTTTAGTTTTAAATAATTACTGCGGAAAGTTATACAATGCACTTTTAGTATATAGAACGCACATTTCTCTCACTTTTTCAAAACCTTAGATATACTCTCTAGGTACATGCAAACTATGCAACAATTCGCCCTGAATATTGCACAGTTTTTCCTAATTTAATGATCAAAGCCATTAATATCTTCAATTATTTGGTGAAAGCTAAATTTGAAGTCAGAGTAGTGTACCATTTATCTCTCTTAAAGATTTTCCTTCTGCAATTTTATGAAACGTCTTCCAAGGATTCTACTACAGCTTAAGCTGATTCAATAACAAAAGTTATTGCACTATATTTAGTTTCCGTGGGATTGTTTTCAGCAATAAAATTTGGAGCTACAATGATAAATCTGTAAATTGCAGATAAATACATCACTAAGGCTTTTATTGTATTTTTCTATTTTACTTTGTGCTTGCATTTTCAAGACATTTGTTAGTTGTTCGAAATATGTAATGTCTACCCCTGATTTTTTTTGTGTTTAAAGAATAAAATGGCAATGCAGTATGTGTTTGTTTCAAGTCCCATTCAACATGATTGTGGTATGCATTGAAATCATAGCATAGAAAAGAACATAGACAATATAATTTGCATCATATCATATTAAACCAATTACAAACATATTGGCTTCTTCAATAACTGAAATCAAAACTTAAGGAAATTCGTACCAGACCTGGTCACAGTCATCAAAGGTACAATTTCCAGTCATGCAATGAGCAGTAATGCATACAATTACAAACTCCTCATGGAGAGCATCAAATGCAAGTACCATCAAACCCCAACCTGATCTTTCATATTTCCATCATTTTTATCAACCAAAACCCCTTTTTTGAAGCTGTTTGCAGGTTGCTGTAAGTGCTGATCAGATTTCAGTCACTGAAGACCAAAACCCTAGGAAGGGTACGGTTCCCTAGAAGGGCGATCTGCCTTGTAAATTCAGTTCTTCACGGAACAATGCAAATGAGTACTCTAAATGGGGCGCCCAGCAAAGAGGAATCCATAGGATCATTACCTAGAGGCTAGAAGGATATTCCTTCCACAATCAGAGTTAACAGTTTTATGTTTCCAGCTACTTAGAAAATATGCATTTCCAGAACTCAGAACTTTTATATCAGACCTCTGAAAGTGAAACTAAACAGCTCCAATCACACTCCAAAATGGTACAAATCACGCATCAAGCCAAAACCTTCAAACCCATATCAAAAAATTGTAAATATCTTCATTATATCAATGCCAAAATGTTCAACCATCAAGCCAAAAACATTGAAGTCTTCAATCCAAATGCCAACCAGCTAGGGTAGATGACAGTTTTGCTCCACTGAGCATCCTTGTCTAATAGCTATTCAAATATAGTTCTTTAGATTTTAGACATTATCTCAAATTAGCATATGCCAAAAAACATTTTTTAAAGATTTTTTATAAAATTGTTGGCTTCTCTATTGACCCAATGCTACTTTCAAATTTATAAGACATTCTATATAAATTAAACTTGACATAACCATTGCACCTCCATTACAATCTTGGTGCAAAATTGCCAAGTTGTTAACCAAAACAAACAAACCATTAAAAGCATGAAGCAAAATTCATAGAGAGAAATGATAGCTTGAAAACAAATAAAAGATTGTATTTCAAAATTGTGTACACAAAAAATACTATTCTATACATAAGATATTGTAAATTAAATTAATGTATCTTCTATGCAAATATAAAATTGTACATTTTTATTAACTTATATATAATTTTCTATCGGCATAACTCTTGCACCACCTTTTGGTGCAAGTGCTAGTCTATATAAAATACGCTGAGATATATGATTTCCAAGGCCTATATTTTTTATTAATAATAAAGTATTTTATATAGATTATATTTAAGATATATATGCTAATTTTATTTTGAATTTAGAAAAACAACATCTGCACTTGAATTTTGCACGGGCCCTATCTGATACAGCAGGAACGGGAAGGAACAGATGGGGAGAGGGCTGAGACTTGATCCTCAAATCTAGGCTTTTTTCGTTACTCGATACCAGAATAAAGATCAGGAGATACAAAATCTCAAACAGTAGAAGCAAGCTGTGTTTACGTTTTATAAAACCTTCTTTCCATTTCCACAGAAAGGAATTACTCCAGTCATCCCTTTCACAGGTTGGCTTGCCAGATCAGCCTGCACTAAAGACAGATCTCTTTTCCTATGATTTAGAAATTTACGAACATTTAATAAAAGAAAATTTACACAGGTTTACTGTGATTTGAAAAAATAGGTTTTCTTAGTACATGAATGTTAATTTTTATTTTTTTATTTTTTATGTTTATCTGCCTGGGTTTGCAATACAGTTACGACCCAGGTACTCCTGCAATTTATGCAGGCCATGCCTGGAATTGACCCCCAAGTCCAGGGGTCGATATACAATTTATCAGTTACAGGTTATCTAGCAATAGACAACTCATCTTAGGTGAGGCCATCGACTTGTTGAATTTGAACTTGTTTGTGGATACAATCTACTTTCTTGTAGTTAATTTCTGATGAGAAAGACAATAGTTTTCTTTTACAGTGGATAACATTTACAAATGTAGCTCATACAAGCAGCTGAGTACAAATAGGACCAAACATAGCTCCTAAAGAGCACTTAATCAAGTACAAATAATTCCTGCCCAAAAACAAACTAACAACCTGAGTGCTGCAAAATAACTGGTTTAATATCACTGAGTATATACTAGAAGTCAAAATATAGGACAGTTCAAATCAGCCATATATCAACTGTTAACCATCCAAGCAAGTGTTCATTTCTTGCACTGGTTATCAGACTCCTTTTTATCTAGGTGATTGATAAAGTTCTTATTTTGATTCTTAAGTGTGTTGACTCTGAATTCAACAAATTCCTTAAGCCACCAATGAGGATATGCACAGAGTGGGACAGCAGGATACGAGGTAGAGTCATCATCCTTCACCACTATCAAATGTACTATCATACCCAGCCAAACCAGGATCAGGAACGACTCCATCTTCAATAACAATTGCTTTCCCAGCTACTTTAGAGCCACCAACAGAATCGGCAGGGTTAACCTTCGGATAAAATCTAAAGATAATAGTTTTGTTAAAAAATGTTCTATGCTTATACACATTGATATATCATTAGAAAGTGAAGTAATTCATGATAATGTACATTTATTTTGCTTTACTTATTCTGATGTTTTGAGAGATGTTAAATGGAATGTTGTCGTTAATTGGTCTTAGGAGTTTAAGTCTGATTATTACTTTTTGGATTGCAATTAAACTTTGGTTTTCATACCAGAAGGAATGGAGCTGAAGTCAGATCCTCAAGTTTTCTATGATAGTTCAGTGGCTACTAGAAAACCATCTTCTGGGGCAACTGCAAGTGAATGGCGAAATTTCATGGTATCTACATTATCTTGCAAGTTCATATAATTTTTAAATAATTATAAGACATATTAGTTTTTAATCATTTAAGGATATTTGTTCATGGAAAGATTTTACTTTTCTTGTTGGTGCCACATTTAGGATAAGCTCAATTGCAGCATTTCCTTTACGTTCTGAAAGTCATGTGTTCTCAAATTACACATGTGATTTGTATCAATTTCACGAGAAGCAACCTATAATGTTCATGGCATGTTTTTTCTGATGACCCTCTTGATTTATTGGACTAACAAGAGCAAGTTTAACATTCTTGACAAGCTTAAGAATGATCTATAGCTAGCCCATTCACAACTGTTGACCAAACCTAGTATTTTTGAATCAATTGTTAATTGTTGCTTGGGAGCTTTTTGTCCGATTGCATTTAATGTAATAAGTGCTCTAGAACAAAGAGTGACAATAGGGTTAAGTGCAACACCAACAACAGCTGGAAGAGGATCATGATGTTAAGCTGTATCCAGAGCTGATGGGAAAAAATTATATGCTATAAAATCCAATATAGGTGAAGAGAACTCAATGCTGTTGCTAAATTGTTATCCAAGGTCGTATCTTCAAATGTCAAACAACACCATCTAATTCTTTGTAATGATACTAGGTCCTTCCCACAGCAAATCCAATTAAAGAATTAGCTTTTTGTTCACAATAATGATAGCACATAACCAACAAATGTCTTTTCATACTCCTTACCTCCAAGTCAATCCATGTGTGTTGTTCACTATCAAAAATATTGTATCAAAGCCCATGTTCAAATTGGGAATGCCTTCACTTCTTTCAGTAATCCTTGGGGCTCCACAATCCCCAGCCATAAGATACATAGTATTTTACAGTACATGTCATTGATTGAAAGTGCTTATGGATGTAACTATGTAGTAAATTTTTACCATCAATATTTAAGGTCACACTCCATGATCCATCACTTGAATAAGGAAAATATAAGATAGATTGCAGACTTTACCTATTAAATAGATGGAGGGTAGTGTTGATGTGTGTTTTATGACACAACAAACACTCTAGAATAAAGAATCCAAAGACACTCTATCCTCTCTTGAAAAACTGCCTCGTATGCTAAGATTGCCAAAAAGATCATACAGCAATTCCAATGTTTCGTAAGTTGGGTGTGGATAAGCTCTGTGGATGATGTGATTTTGCCGGTAACACAAAGGGATTTACTCTAGTATGCTACTCGAAAAGTAAGGACTTAGATGCAGTGTTATTTTTTTTGGGATTTTCTGATTTTAGATAAAAAAGTGAAAAAGAGAGTAAGGGTTGAGGAATCCTATACTATTCCTACGAAATCAAGAGACAGTAAGGATTGAGTGAAACCAAAGAACAATACTTAGTTTCGCCACGCTATACGACAACTACACAAAGCAAGTGCAATCTTCTAGGGATTTGTGCTTAAAATTTCTTCACTACGAACAACACCATCAATAGAACAATATTATTCGAAGTAAACAATGAAGCATCCACATCAAAAGCTTAGTCTAACTTTACGCATTGAATAGAAATCATCCATACAAAGAAAGTATGAGCAAAGTTTCACTAATCTTTACGATCAATCTATCATTCCCTTAACATACATTCAAATGAAATTCTAACTCAAATCTACTTTACGAGGAAGAGAAATATGCAACCATGCAACCATTTGACAATGAAAGGATTCAAAGCATCTCATGCATTATGAACTTTATTATCAAAAATTCAAAATAGTCTTTAGCAACAATTTCATAAAACTCTCTCTCTTATTATCTATGCTCTATTGCTTTACAATCTCTTCTATCTCCTCTAATCCTCTATATCATGCTATCTATCTCTATGTCTATGAAAATGAGAGAGTGAGGGGGAGGGGGGGTTTATATAGAGTTTCTCGAGTACAATGAACAACCAAGATTAAAATGAGATTAACGACCCAGATTCAAAATAACTAAACCCTAATTAGGGTTGCCTAAACAACAATCAGGTAACTGCAGAGAACTCATTCACTAGGAGTTGCATCCTTATCCACTTGCAAAGCACTATGTTCGGTGAACCTAGACACGATCATGCTGACTTCTTCCATGGTGATGCCCGGCAGCGTGTTAACTTTGTACTCCAGCAAGTCTAAACTTTCTGCACATTTTGCAAAGGTGATCTTCCATTCTGATTCATGCAGCAAGAAGGTGTCTCAGACGGTCAGGAAGCTGAATGCTTTGGTCAAATTTTCCCTCATGATTGGCCTGGAAGTGGTAGAGAAAATTCTTTGAACTTTATCCTTTAAATTTTCTAGTTGCAAGTGTTTTCTTCAGACAATATCTTTGTCAAGCACATCCGCAGCCATTTGGAAGATCTTACTCCGGATCTCTTTTGCTTGCTCTTCAATTTTGGCGCCATCTTCCTTTACTCTTTCCAAGACTTCTCCTCGTGAGATCAGTGCATAGTACTAGGTGCTGAAATCATATCCAGCTCCAGCTTCAATGATCTTCTCGTCAATCAGTCTCTGCTTTGGAATGCCCTTTATCTCTCGAAGACATGGGATAATTTTATTTTGGATGTCTTGGAGGCCATCCCATGCTTTTGCCAAGTTTGCAATTCGTGACAGCAGATAGGAAGTTTGCTCATAAACATATGCCAACTTTTCTGCGAATGTCATTGCCTCTTCTTTCTTTCTTGCCACCCATTCTTTAGTTTCTCTGGCTGTAGTCAATTCCTATTCAAAATTTCTGACCGGCTCTTGTGAAGAATTTGGAAGTGGAGGTGCTGATTGGTCACCTTGATTGAGTGGCCTGGTTAAATGCTAGATATATTCCTTCAGACACTCAATATCTCTTTTATATTCCCTTTTCTTCGCCACTTCTTTTTCCAGCCTAGACTTGATGGTGGCAACGGAATTTTCCAGGTCCTCAACTTCTTGTCCTTTTGTTGTCGGACCAATATCAATAGTTGTAATGGCATATTCGTTTGGGGCAATCTCATCTCGTGATTTCTCTACTGTAGGTACTGCAACATGCACTGTTCGGTTACCAGCTTCATCCCTCTGTATGGTAGAAAATTTCTTGGCTGGCTTCCTTGTGGCAGTCTGTTCTAGCCTTGCTAAGAAGTCTGTAGTATCATCTTCTTTTGGTACTTCTGTTGGCGCCTTTATCTTTAGTCTCTCTTTCAACCAATCTGGGATGGTTGACTATTCAATTCCATCCTCCTGATTATATTGGACGTTTTGCATATCCTGAACTTCTAGCATATCTTGAATTTCTTGCATGGATGGGTCTTCCTAGATTCCCTTGAGAGCGGAAGTCATTCCTTCTTCAAATTCTCCATCCATGATATCCATGTCATTGTCCGACTCAAGAATCTCCGTGCCTATAGGGGAGTGATGCTCATCATCTTCCAATTGCATTGGCTCCATATCTCTTTCCAAAACTGGCGAAGGAATTCTGACTTGCTCCCATGACTCTTCTTCCATGATCAATATTTCATTTACAATTCTTGATGTAGTTGAATGAAGGGGCTTGGATTTCTGCTTCTTTTGAGCGGGTCCTTCATCTTTTGTTTTCTTCTTGTTTTGCTTTGCAGAGTCATCAATTTCTTTTCTCTTTTTCAGGTTGGTAGCATCAGTTGGTTCACCTCCATGAGATGCACTGACATTTGAGGAACAAGACTCTGCCTAACCCATCAAGTCATATGTGAATGGCACATTCCTTTGCCGCAAAGCTTGTACTTGCTGGTCTATCCACCATCTGGAATATTTGAACACTGGTCTCATGAAAGTTGTCAAGTTGCCAAGCTCAGGCTCAAATCATTTGACAGGAGGAAGCAGCTGCCTTTCATCAAAGCCTGGCTGCACGTACACTCCATCATCCTCTAGTTGATTAGGTACTCAAAAGAGTTCTGTTGCCCTGATCAAATCCAATGGCAATCTTGACCACAGTCTTTTTCTAATGTCATACTCATCGGCTGCATTTGCCCAAAAATCTTCTAGGTCTATTCTGTGTCTATATTTCCTTCCGTCCACAGTTCCAATGTGATGAAGTGGATCAAAATCAGCTCTGGGCTTGTAGGAAACGAATGGGTATCTTTGTATCTCCAATCGAGCACTTTCTGCTGCTTGCACTGATGGACAAGTTTCCTCTGTGTTTCCAATAGAGAGTGGAAAAGTGACAGCTACTTTTTGCTTTGGCCTTTAGATATTTGATATGTCTCTAGCTGCCTCAGGACTTCCAGTAGAACCATTTTGTTGGTAGGATAGATTGGCAATCTATATGGGTGACTTGTGAATCCTTGAATTCTAATAGAGATGTAAATCTGGGAAACTGGATTAACCAGGATCCATACCGGCTGATCAAACTTTTGGCTTCACGGGTGAGCCTCTGATGTGTCCCTCCTTGGAGAATCCGAGTGATATACATGAGAAAGGCATCATGTGCCCTTCTACAATGTGACTTCTCCTTCAATTGCAACTGAGGATAACAATCGTAGGACTTGAACTCTCCTTCGCCATTGCCAACTACGCCTTTGCAAATCAGGCCAGCATATCTGTAGGTCCTTGCAAGCAGATATATGACATAGGAACTCATATGAAAGGTTTTGGTTTTCTCCAGGTTGACCAATTGCTCGTGGAGACTATCACTGATCATCCTTGGCTAGTTGAACATCTTTACCCGGGAAGTTATTTCATCCATGAAATAATACATCCAAGTTTCAAAGGGCGCACCCTGAGGATTGCCCACTATTCTGTTCAGCAGTAAAACAATGTCTCCATATTCTTCCTTAAAATCAGTTCTGTGCAACTTCTTGGGCATCTTTTTGGTAGTGGGTCTGGGTTTCACCAACCATGTCTTGTTCATATTCGAGGCACATAGGTCTTGCTGATTTTCATAAAGTTTCTGTGCCTCGTCCTTGGTTCGATAAGATGTCCTGTTGTAAGCTGGAATTCCAAATGTCTCTTGTATGGCTGGCTCAGTCAAATATGCTAGTATTCTTCCATTAGGTGCTTCTATCTACCTTTCGTGTGCATTGTAGTGCAATGCACATTCTACCATGAGTTCAGGACATTCTTTTGTTGGTAGGAACCCAGCTGCCTGAACAATGCCATTGTGCATCATCCTTCTTGCAATTGGCGTAGGTAAAAATCCATCACTTCCATACATTCTTTTCTTAAAATCATCAAAGTCAACATGGCCGAGGTTGGTGTCTACAATGTTTTTCCATTTTGAGTTGATCTTGGACTCGCTGCGAACCCTTACTGGCAAATTTCATTTTTTATTCCCTCGAAAATAATCTGCAAGAATATACAAAGAAAATATTAAAATTCAGAAATTAAACTTGAATTAGTTTAAAAAATAAATTCCAGCCAACTGATATACCAAATTTTTGTGAAAGATTATGCTAGAAACGAATGAATGAATGAAGTTCTTTTGCCAGAGTAAGGTGAAGAAAGTAAATCTGCCTGATGCTCTGGAAAAAACAAAATGGACAAGATCACTGTGTTGGCTGGTTGAGTTTGCCTTCCTTCCCTTTGCTTCAAACTTCACAACTTTCTTGCCTTAGCCAAAATTTCTTCTCACTATTTTGCTTTCGAAAACTGAATGATTGAAAAATGAGAAGTAAAACCCATTTAAAGATGAAAAGTTTGATTAATTTAGCAAAATCCAATTGTTTCCATTAAATCAAGTTCGAACTTGGTCTGTACTTCTCTCTCGAATGGCAATTTTGATCCTCGGCATCAGTTTTCGGGAAAGCTTCTAAGTCTGCGCCAGTTTAGTGGAGTCTCTTTTGTCCTTTTCCAAAATTTGAATTTTTCTCTAAGTGTTGGAAATAAAAAATAAAATATTAAAATAATACTGTCATTTTTCCAACATTTTAATTTAATTTTTTAATTATGGCATTTTATTTTTGTCCTTAGGCAAATTTGATTTTTTTCTTAGTCGTTCATTGTATTTGCCTAAGGCAAATTTTTTCTCGTGCCAACTTTTTGCCATAAATTTTTTAGCTCCCTAAGTCTCTAGCGAATTTCCTCATTTTCTAGACATTTCATTTAACATTTCTAATGTTTCAAGGTTTGGACTTAGGCAAAATTTTGATTTTCTCCACTTTCTCTAGGTATGGTGGACTTAGCTAATGTTTTTGCCATGCATTTTAAGCCTTGGGCGGACTTGCCATTACCTTGTGCCATCTCTTATTCTTCCAAGCGGACTTTATCATTGTTTAAGCCATATTTCTCTCGTGCTGGGTGGACTTGTCTTATGTTTGAGCCATTTCATATGGCGGACTTTCCTATTGCTCAAGCCATACATCATTTTACTTGGGGCGGACTTTGTTCATGTCCAAGCCACTTTCCTTTCCATATGGTGGACTTGGCAAGGTGTTGTGCCATTTGGATAGGGCAGACTTTGCCTAAGTCTAAGCCATTCCTCTCTTGCTTGGGGCGGACTTAGCTCATGATCAAGCCATCTAGCTTGGGGCGGACTTTCTTTACTCTCATGCCATGTCTTGTTTTGCTGGGTGGACTTTGCCTAAGTCCATGCCATCTTCTTGGAGCGGACTTCACCTACCCTCAAGCCATTGCTTTCTTCCTATGGCGGACTTGGCTTTACTTCATGCCATCCACATGGGCGGACTTTACCTTGTGCCAAGCCATTGCTTTCTTCCTATGGTGGACTCGCTAGTGTCTCAAGCCATTACCTTGGGTGCCATTTTCCATATAGGCAAATTTTGCCATGAATTCCATGCTGGTTATTTCGCCATGTGCCCTTTTCTCATTCCTTTTTATTGATTTTCGTGATTTCCTATTGGTTTTTTAGGACTTCTGACTGATTTTTTGAAATCCAGGCACTTTCCAAAGATGGAAACCCTGCCAAAAATAGAAACTTGTCCCAAAATAGTAACTTTCCAAAAATAGCCCCTAAAAAATAGGAAGTCTAACATGGGCCAAAAATGCCAAAAATAAAGTCCCTAAAAAATAGGGGGTCCAGAGGGAAAATCCCCAAAAAGTAGATGTCAGAATTGGCTGAAACGACAGTCAATCTTCGTCCCTCGGGCCTCCTAAGCACCGTGATGATGTTTGCACACTGATTCAGGCTCAAATTCTTCAATTGACTCGGGTGACCATTCAAAAACTCAAACTCTAAACCCTCAAACAGAGATCCAAATGAAACCGAGATGCACAATGACAAAAACCTAAAAGAGCAAATAACTAGGGTCCCCATTTGCAATGGGGCGATGTGTGATAAGGTCACAACAGGTCGGAAGCGGCAAACGAGAAAAAATAGTTAAAAAATAAAGAAGATTAGAATATAGGATAAGGTCTGCCTGTAGCAATAAAATGAGAGAAGAAAATAGAAATAGAAATTATATTAATGTCCATGGATGACCAAAAGTAGGTCAATGGTGCTCAAGAGAACAGCAGTATACAATTTAAAGCCTAAAAAGAAGAAGAGCCATATTATCATAATCCTAGCATCATAGTATTGAATTATCTGGATCTTGTTTAATTCTTGGAACCATTTATCTGTCTTATTTATGAATACTTTTAGCTTTTTCATTACTATAATACTAACATCATCATATGGCTCGTCCTCTTTTTAGGCTTTGATATTAATAAAAATAACAAGGAGTTTTTTTGTTTCTCTTTGCTACAAGGATATCTATATTTTCTTATTTAATTTATTTTTTATTTTTCATTTTTTTATAGCAAGAAGAATCAACAGTGATTGAGAGCCCACACTTCAAGGGCTTGTTAGAAGTGGGCGAGCTATTATAGCTACTCAGCTGTGACTTGAGCTGCCCAACAATCAACATAGCTTGTAAAATGAGTTTTGAATCTGCATCCATTCTCCATGTTTTTCAATAGCTCAACTATCTGATATCAAGTGTGGGGCCTAAAATTTTGATGTGAATTGTGGGGCATCTCATGGTAGGCATGGGGTGGGCTTGGTTTCTTTATATGGTTACACCGTCCCATGCACCTTTTTCTCCTTTTTGCACAGGTCAATACTCTAGTGGGACCTAAGTTAGCCCTAGGAAAGAAGTCCATGAGCTCACATCTGTTAACTTTAGTTAACCAGGACACTTTCTACTATGCCAACATCCCCCCTTTATATCGTAGAAATCCTCATGTGAAAGTCAGGTATGTAAGGGATTTGGGAGCTCCAATAATTAGAGTTACTGACAATCTTCTTATTCAAGTTAACAACTGCGACAAAATTGCAGTGGAGTTTGTTTCTCCTGCTGTTGGTGGGCTTCCTGCCTTCTGGGCTTTAGGACACCTACCTCATCCCAGTCCCCAAAATCAGCACACCCATCCTTGTTAGTGAGGATAGCCAGTTTGGGGAATCACAAAGTGACAAATCTGCTAAAGAAAGTGCCACTGTAGCTTGTGGTGCACACCCTTGACATCAATCTGACATTTCTGAATACAAACATCAGGGGCCATGGATTAGGTTGTTTGTTCAATGGAAAGATGAATAGCTTTCATCAGTTACGTTTTCGACCAATAAAACAGGAGAATTGAGATGTTGGAAAGCACTATTTATGGTGACATAGAGGTCAATTTTCACTTCCTGGCTGTTGCAAAATGCCAAGCTGTCTATGATGGAATTGGAAGTGACCATGCCCAATGTTAAAAAACGGTGAGCCCTTAGATTCATACAATATTGCAGCACAAATTAGATGCGAATCAAATAGAGATAAAACAGAATAACAGAATAATCAAGCACATCAACAACACAAGGATTTATGTCGTAAACCGTAGAAGCCTAGCAGTATGCCAGGGAAACATCCATGGGGCAAAGTATTGGTAATCTTATTGCTTAGGAAAAAAATAGTACAATCCTCATACGGCTGCCACATAAAAAATATCCAATATTTTAACATAACTGCCAATGTAAGATTTAGGGCTTTTTAATGAATTGCCCTGATTTTTCCTTTAAGACAAGTAGGTTTTTAACCACAAGGTAGGTTGGTCTCCATAATGCGCTGCAAACAGGTCCAAAATTTTAACACCTCTTTTTATTGTTGTCACAATTCCAACTCCCAATTTCATAATCCGAGCCACAAAAAATTTCTCCAACTGGCCTACTTTGAACATCCTCACCAAGGATAACAAGGGATGACCATTTTGGATCCAAAGGGAGATGACCTCTAGTGGATAACCACTCTTATTATCCAGACTAGGAAGGAGTAATGGAACACTATGGAAACCCTCAAATGTACTCTTTCTAAATTTTGTCCATACTTTTTTCTTTTTCTAATTATAATATTGATGATCTGTTAAGGGGCCTTGTCCCAATATGTAAAATATATTAGAAGCATCAAGAACAAACACAAAATCCTGTGCAAACCCATGCAAGAGTGACAGGTCCAACCCAAAGATAAAAAACCAGCATAGAACTGTCCAACATGCATTACCACGGATTTCCCACAAAGTACCAATCCTATGAACTAAGACCAACCAGATGGCTAATACTATGACAATAAACAGAAGCCTAAAAGTCGTAAGGAACTTCAAAAACAAGATGTCCTATAGATATACAACCATTATAATTCGTCATCTGATCACACTAGAAGCTGCTATATATTAAAGTTTCCGATTTGAGGAATATTTGCACTGCTAGGAATTGAACGTCGGTGCTTGCAAGTCCTGTTAGCCACTCCATCACCCAAGATAGAAACCCCCCCAACTCTAATAGGAATAGAGGGAGACTCCAGATCAGAGAACTAAATGCCAGCAATAAGTTGTGCCTGATGAACCAGCCTTGTCAATTTATCATTGGCAAAGGGAGAGAGAAACCACTAGTAGCTTCAAATAGCTCATTATGGTAAGAAATTACCATATGTTTTATCAACTGCTGAATATCCCTATATAAATCCGTTAGAATACCAATGCCCTTGCTAAGGGTGTTGTTTTCTGCCGCTAAAACTTCACATAGGAATGAACACACTAGAAGAGGGCATCATCGGGGCTGTCTACAACAAACTCTCTTTCTTGGCCACTTTAAATGATAATGTTCTGCTCACAGCATCATTGCTAACCACTTCCTCCAAATTGTAATGAAAATCTGCTAATATTGTTGTTGACAGCTAAATAATACTTGTATCCTCCACCTTGTCTGAACCCAACATCACTGTAACCAAGTTGAGAGCATGCACATTTGGATAATAAAATATATTCTTCAACCTAAAATCAGAATCATAACCTTTCCTCAAGGGTCTCTGGGGTTTTATTATTGTGACCAGCTATCAAGAAAAAGCCAAAGCATAGCTAGAGACATCCCATGCCATCCATCTCCACAACTATTCACACACGAAATCACCAAATCACCAAAGGCCACCATCGAAATATTTGCATACAACAGCAAATAATGCCCTTCCTCATTATGGCATACATCTTGGAAAAACCTCACACATGAGCAAGGACGTGCTAAACAAGATACTTATTGGCAATGACTCTGCTGCCAGCCTACTTGGAATAAAACATTTGAATAGGGACATAGAGTGAAATATTAAAACTTCCCCATTCTTTCCATCTCTATGATCGATGTTAAACCTTCCCATTCTACTCCATCAACACTTTCCTTAGTAGTTAATATTGAGCAATCTGTCCCCATATTGGCTAAAAAATCAGCTGCCTTATTTTCTTCCTGAAAACGACGACTTGTCCTCACTGCATCAAACTTCCTTGTCCAAGAAAGCGCTTCTTCTAAACATGTCATCATTTGGGTGTTGTTCTTTTTTCAGCACATTTACTACTATTTGAGAGTCTCTTCCAATCTCAATCTCACAATAGCCTACTGTATATACCATATCCAAACCTGCAGTTAAAGCCTTCCATTCAGTTGCGTTATTGCTAAGTTACTGATCTTGGTTTGGGTTCATTGGTTCGGTTTGTGGATTTGATAAAAAAATAAATTTAGGTTTGGGTTCATCCATACAAAAACATATAAAAATCATAAATATATACATATTTGTAGCCTAATAACAAAAATTCTAAAGGCAATATATATCTCCTAATATTTTTAATGTGGAGAATTATTTATGGACCTTATACAATACTTATGAGCTTGCTATGTAATGTAATAATTTATAAATAAAGTTTATATAATAACTATTAATATATAATTAATTTTAAAATTTTATTAATATTATGTATTAGAGTATCAAGTCTCGAGAGATTAAAAGGATTAATCTTTCTACAATGGTATATGAATTAGTACTAAAATTAAACACTACAATTAAAATACTACTCTTCTAGATCATTGAATTAGCAGCCTCACTCAAAGATAACTAACTCGGTGGGCCATTCCTCCATATTGGAGTAACTGCGATGAAACTCATTCTAGATCAGAGCAATTGTAGAAGTAGTTGGTTGTTAGTGGAAGCCTGTACTATCGTTATTCACAATCTAGACTACAGTTTTCTATATCATCTGGGCATTCACAATCTAGACTACACCATATAAAATACAGATTTTCCATATACTACCGTAGAAAAAATTGTCAGGTTATGTTCTATTGTTGTGCTTATTATCTCCTTCATAGCTCCCCTTTATGTCTTTACTAGTGACAGAGCTTGCATGAATCATTACCCCACCGTCAATAACAACTTTTGATTAATTTGGAAAAAAAAAAAAACTACAAAAGGTTTTTTTGTGCTGGAATCTTCCAGATTCGTTATGGGCTTGTCTTGGGTGCACCCACGGCATTGTGAGCACAACTTGGCCAAATCCCCTCATGTATTGAACTCACATTGGAACCAGGTGTGAATTGGACCCGGATTTGGGCATGCTATCTGATGTAGCATTATTGGTTTTGGATTCAAGAAAGCTCCCTCCTCATTCCGTAGTAAATACCTTGCTCCTGCCAAGCCAGGATTACCTGTAGATGCATCATCAAGTTCAATTTGATATCAACCACTTTTGCTTTCCAACATTGTCTTCTTTCTAATTTTTTACATTCTCTTGTTAAATTTTTTCTATACTTATGATTGGCTATATACTAGCATTTGTTTGCTTTTGAAAAGTTTTAGTTTCAGGTTGATGTGCCATGCATGTAATTGCTTTTACTATTCCATCTATGGTTGTTGTTCTACCTTGTTTCTATCTTTTTATTGCTAAGTTTCTGGAACTTCTTACTTAGAACATAATGTTATTAGGGGTCATACCCTTATAACATCTATGTATTGTTCTAATATAAGGTTATCAAACATTATATATTATATACTTTATTAAGTATGCTCCATTAAAAATAATTATAGTCTAATAACTATTAGATTATCGATTATTTACGAATGGCAGTTTTGAATAGGTGTGATTAATACCCCTTTAGGTATTTGGTCACCTCTTCTCCTATATTTAAGGAGGTTCCATTCCATTAAGAGGGTGTGAATTTGGAGATGAATAGTGAATTCTATCACTATGCACAAGAGGTATTATTGGCCATATGGAAGTAAAAGAGAAGTGTTCCCTAGGTTTGGTCTATGTTCAAATAAACCATTTTCTAAATATTTTATAATGAAATGATGTTTTATGGGGTTTTTTTACTAAGAAGGGTTTTCCCCTTGTATATGTTGTGTAACATATCAAATCCATGCTTGTATGATTCTTATTTTATTTGTAATGATTAATAACTTAAGATCCTAATCTCTAACATGGTATCATAGCAGGTTAGGATATACTAATGAGTTTTTTAGGTAGAACTCAATGACAAGAAGCATATAATTTGGTGGCATCAATTACCTCTTGTTGAGTATGAACACTCAAGCTTATGTTGAGAGTCACAAGGAGGAAATCATTAACCATCTCTAAAACTTGCATCTTAGAGTTAAAGATAAATAAAATGATATATCTAATTGCATGTAAGACAGTGAGACTACATGCAAAAGATAGTGTCTTGACTTGTGCCAAAACATAACATTATGATGATGATCTATTCTGAATTATGAAATGAAAAGATTGCACACCGCATTGCCTACTACTTTGTGTGCTACATGCAATGCACATGGAAGATGGGGGGAACATAATGATCATGCTTTAACCATTTGACTAATCTAGAAGCTTGCATTAGGCTCTTAGTTAGGTAGCAATCTATAGATCAAAGAGAAATTAGAGTTCAAGCTACATGCCTTTGCAGCTCTTTATGATGGGCTTACAATTAGATGATTGCTGAAATTAGTTTATTACCCTTGGCAACTCAGTGTTTTCTATTGCTCATATGTGATAATTTATTACAGTATTAACCTCTTATGATATAATCCCATTAGTGATACACTCTTTTTAAGAATTTCAAAATTTATTAATATATTATAATGTAAGGATAAGTATACCAATTAATCACTTTTCGTTAATACAAAATGGTTACATGCCGTTACCATCACATGCATAACACAAAGCAAGTGGCCTATTTATCATTCTTGTTACAATATTTTATGGATATATTTCCAACATTTTGCAAATTTCAGTTACTTTTCCTTTAAGATTTAAGTCATTGTATATTGAAGTCTTTATTAAATTCCATGTCTTTATAAAAGTCAAGGGTCTTTTTTCAACTGCTCGAAGGAAAAAGTCACAACCCTTGGACATGGGCATTTACTAACACCTCAACCATTAAAATCATCAATAACAATTTGAACTAACACCGTCCATTACTTGCAATTTGATCCTTGTTGATATAAGGACATTATGTTTACCCTTTGCAATTCGATCATCTATTATGTTTGGGTTTGAGGCCCTTCTACCCATGTTTCACTTATCGTGGCAGCATGATTGATTTTTCTTCCAAGATAAACTCCATCAAGTAGATACATAGAAGCAACACCCAATCACATGGCAATGATGAACAAAGCATTCAATCTTGTGTAAAGACATTGCAAACTCTTATTCTGAGAAGTCATTGTCTAGATACACTGCTTCTTCTAGAGGAAGTTGCAGATAAAATATTAGCACTTTAAGATGCACATTCAATACATGCAATCCTTCCCTAGCCACCTTGCAAATAGGTCAAAAGATCAAATCCCAAGTAGGACAACCAAATGACTCTGCATTATTAAATGTAATATTACTTATTTTTTATTGCTAGATAGAAGAGTTGTTTCTAAAGATATGTTACGAGTGGTTTGGAGACTCCTTTGCTGCTAGATGGTGAAATGTATTACCATTTCCTCCAATAAATTTTGTCAATACTTGATCAAAACTATTTTTCTTATCATGCGGAATCAATGTCTCTTGTGTTACTATTTTATTGCATAAAAACTAATAATAATTAATTCTCTTGCAAATTCGTATGGTGGATACAAACTTTGAGGAGTGCTTCTGAAAATAAATATGTAGAATAACATGACATAAATCATCTCCTTCTAATTTAATTTTTAAATCCGCCAAAGTGAATCAATAAGTGCCATGCATATAGATTAAATTCTAAACATTGTCTATCATCATAGTTAGTCATGGAAGCAAAGACATTAAAATTTGTGAATTTAACCACTCCATTTGTATCAATTAAGATGACACTTAGCCCCAATGTGTCCATAGGAGATAGCCTAGTTTCTTGATAACCTCTCACAAAAATTGTATAACCAACTCTTCAAACCCATTTGAGTGGGTCAATTTCATTGATTGCATACTAGTCTACTAGAGCAATTGCAACTACAACACTGTTGAAATTCATCTATCCTTTATGCTTTGATAAATTTCTAGTTCCAAAACTCCCTTTTATGGCACAGGTTAGGAGTACATTGTTGAATGTGAACCATTTAGAAAAATTGTTTGTTGCATTAGGATATTTAGTGTGATTGTGTCATGTGGTATCTTATGTATGTTGCATTAGTTATACTTTATGAGATGCTGTCTTATTCTCTCATGTGGTCAAATCACATGTGAGCATGAAAGAATGAATTTTTCCTTGTAAAAGCATGTTCTTGAGAATACAAGTCTATAATAATTGAAGATATGTAGAGCTGTCTTCAAGGACATTTTGTGTAGTAAGTAGAATGTATGGCCCCTCCTTCCGTAATGTTATGAGAGGTAATTGCAATTTCTCATATAATCTATTGTAAGTGAATAATTTTCTAAAACATTGAAATGATAATTGATATTCATTATTCTGTATTCTATGTTTTACAATAGGAGAGGAAAACTCCTTATAAAGAAAATTACAAGGCGATGTTTCTAAAAAGAAACCATTGTTAACTGAAGCAAACTAAAGCAAATAATTGAAAGATGTTAAAACAAACTAAAGCATAAACAAAAGTTACTAAAAGCTAACTAAGTTAACTAAAAGTAAACTATCGACTAACTAAAGCTAAGATGACCATTAAATATTACAATTAATACTTTAATACCCTCCCTTAATGGCCATCCTACAAACAAAAACTAAGTCTACCCATATTCTGAGGGTGTGCTGGTCATCAAAATGCATAATATGCAGACTCCTTCAGCTCAGTATACTCTGCCACTTGAGCACTTTGTGGAGACTCTTCTTGGTTGGACTTTTCATCAGCCAACCGCTTTCTGCAATACTTTTGTATATGACCAATCTTCTCATAGTAATGGCAAATAATATACTTCTTGGAGCCCTCCTTTGAATTGCCTTGTCCTTTGTGCTGAGTGGACTTGCCTTTGCCAATGTCCTTGGCAGTAAATGCTTGTTCAACATTAGGAGACTCACTGCTGCTCCCAAACTGCTTCGTCCACCTAATCTGCCGCAAAAGCGTGTTGCACAACTCATCAAACTTCAAGTCAACATTGGTGGATGTAATGTTGAACGTTTCGATGAAGTGCTCGTAGGAATGTGGAAAACTTTTCAAAGTGATCACCACCATATCCTCTTCTTCCATCTTACGATCAATGGCTTCCAGTTGATCGCGAATATCTTTGATTTTCATCAAGTGCTCCTGCCAAGACACTTGGTCATCCATCATAATGGAAAACAACATATTCTTTAGGAAGAAAGCTTTGTCCTTGTCTGAGGTCTCATGGAGATCTTTCAAATGCTTTCAGATCTTCGTAGTAGACTTACCATATGGTATTTCTGGTAACATCTCATCAGTGATAGATAATTTTAGAAGCATAATTGCCTTCCTATTATCTCCATCATACTTGTCCTGATCCTTCCCCGTAGCCGTGGGACGAACTTTTGTATCTAGAACAAATGCATCTAGACACCGGTATTCAAAGATGGTAAGTGTCCTTTGCTTCCACGTGTTGAAATTCTTTCCATTGAACCTCTGCGTATTTTCCAACATTGGACAAAGATGCCATCCCTCCCGTTTTCCAAAAGAATGAAAAACGAGGTAATTTTGTGATCAGTTGGCACAAACTCTGGACAATCAGCGGGCACAACTCATGATTTTTCCAAAAATCGTCTAAACAAGAGGCTCATAAACTGTAAGATTTTTTAGAAAAGTCTTCGAAAACTCTAAAAAAGTAAAGATTTTTTCAGAAAAATCCTCAAAAAACCTTTGAAAACTCTAAAAAAGTAAGGTTTTTTCAGAAAAAATCCTCAAAAAACTTTTGAATGACAAGCAAAATTTTTATAGAAATTTTTTCAAAAACTCTTATAATTTTTTTCAGAAAAAATTTCGAAAAACTCTTTGTAGGAATTTTTATTTTTCTCAGAAAATTTTTGTCAAAAAATTGGCACAAAAATTAACCCTTCAGGCTGCCATGAAATCATGATTTTTATCAGTAAAAACCAGTCAAAGAAAACTATGAAAACATCAAATCTGCCCACGAACTCTGGAAAATTAGGTCCAGAAAAAGGAAAAACCGACTGTAAAAGTCCACGAACAGTGAAGAACACAATTTTTTCCAAAATTGCCTAGAAACAATGACGAAAATTCCTAGAAAATCTAAAAATATCCATTCACAAACTGGCGTGACCAGAAAAGAGCCCTATCAAAAGTAGGTTGCACAAACCTAGGTTGCACGAAATTTTTAGTGCCTGGGAAACAGAGGAAAAATGCCAGTAAATAGAAGCAAAAACTCATCACACAAAATGTCACCCAAAATTTTGTTGATTGCTTGCACAAGGAAACCTGTTGCCCAGAAAAAAGACACAAAGTGGCCACGGACAGAGAACTGCACACCAAAATGTGGACAAAAAACCGCGCTTTCAAAAAACGCGATCTTCAAAAACTCGACCTCTCAATGAGATGTCGAACCTCCAGACTGTTAGTTTTCAGATTAGAAATGCAAATAAGCAGAAAATTCAACACATAGGACAATGAACACAGTATTTTGCCTTGGGAAAACCCTCCTACTCGAGGGAGAAAAACCCAACAAGATATTCTCTTATAAATCAGAAAAATAAGTGCAAAAATGGCACTCAAAATCAGGCCCTAGCAAGGCCGAATCTCATACAATGAATCTGCACTTGAAGATAGTGCGATTTCCTTAAATACACAAAATAATAACTCTTCTCCTTGAAGTGAATCTATTGCTCTAGAAGGCGAACCTGTTGCTGAAGAATTTGAATTGGAATGGAATGCTTTGATGCTAAAATGTGGAGACTCTATCTCCCTTATATAGCAAGCTAGGCAACCTCCCTTCTAGGGCCAACCTAGAAAAATACAATATTTGTTTATAATGCAAAGGCTGACCTGCCTTGAATTAATTTTTCTTTAAGAGAAAATATCTCTTGCCGCTACAAAACACTAACACTCCCTCTTAGCTAGGGAGGTATTTTCAAATATCCTCGTCATTGAGTCTCTCAACATGACGTCCACAATGGCTACACCCAATTGTGGAAACACACAGCTCAATCTCAGAGATGTGATCTTGTACAAGGGCTTTCACCTCATATTTTTTAGTCTCAGAGAAATATACGCTACAAGGGCTTTCACCTCATATTTCTCTGTCTCAGAGAAATATACACTACAACAAATCTTAATGATGCTGTGACTCCCTCTGGAGTTCCAAGTACTCGCATCAACCTTCTGACCTCCTCGTCCAAGATTGCCTGCAATGTTTGCCTTAGAGGAATGGTTTCCAACACACTCTTCCGGCACTACTCCTAGCAACACCTTTAACTGACTTGTGAGAGTCCAGGACTTAGTCCTCCTCGACCTCATCCCAGATCACCCTATTCTGAATAGGTTTGTGGTGCTACCAATGTCAAAATAAGATTGACTGCCTTGCGCAATTCCGTTCTCTGCAACTGAAGAGGTCTTCCAAAGACTTAGCACCTGGCCTTGCAACATTGCAACCCACTTAGCTGACACCTTCACTTCTTCTCAGAGAGTCACTCTAGTTCCTCGTGTCATAGGACTCCATTTTGCTGAACACAAAACTCTCTCTTGATCCCTGCCTCAATACAGAGATTACAAAAAAAATCCTCTGGAAAAAAGAGGATGCGATTTTTCTGCTTGAAAAAGACGCGAAAAAGACTTCTGAAAGCCCTCGAAAATCCGCAAAAAAGACTTTTGAAGGCCTTTGAAAATATCTGCAAAAAAGAGGATGCGATTTTTCCAAAGAAACCCTCAAAAATCTTCAAAACAAATGTCGCGATTCTTCACCAAAAGACCCTTGAAAAATTTCCTTCAAATCTTCCACAAAAATCTGCTTCAAAAACCCTTCAACAATCGGCTTTGAAAAACCCTTCGATTTTCAGAAAAATTGGTTCACAATAAAAAAACTTAAAAAATTTCTTTGATTTTTATTTAAAAAAAATCAGCTAAAAAAACATCTTAAAAATTCTCTAGGAAAACAACGAATTTTTTATTTCCAAAAAATTCGCCAAAAAAGATCGAGCCTAAGCTCTGATATCATGAAATGATAATTGATATTCATTATTTTGTATTCTGTGTTTTACAAAAGGAGAGGAAAACTCCTTATAAAGAAAATTACAAGACGATGTTTCTAAAAAGAAACCATCGTTAACTGAAGCAAACTAAAGCAAATAACTGAAAGATGTTAAAATGAACTAAAACATAAACAAAAGTTTTTTTTTTTTTGATCGGTGATAATATTGATTTTATTAATAATAATAACAAATACTACATAACTGTCCAACAATAAATTGTAAGCCAATTGCACAATTCCTCAAACCTTGCCTATCACTACTATCTTCATCTACTGGTTCTGTACATTTCCATAGAAATACAGCCTTGGCCTTTACAAAAAGGGCTGCAACTACTATTAGAGAACATGTTTTGAGCCCATACCTATACAAAATTGAAAATGGGCTAACCTGCGCCTATCCCTATACAACAACTTTAAACAACATAAAGACAAGCCCTTTCATTAACAAAATGGGCTTTCTCAAACAAAAGCTACAACAAACAGAACCAGACACAATTCAAAAATTGACAGTGCTAACCGGATTCAACCTTTCTCAGACCTTGGCCTTGTAGAATGGACCCTTTGAGCCTTTTGGGATGAACATACCTCCCTTAGTGTCCAAACGAGTTCTCTTTGCCCTCCTTTTTTCCAGTTCCTTTTGTCTCTTTTCCTCCTCCCAAACTTGTAGAAAATCAAGCAACATCTCCCATCCGCCCTTTGCCTCCTCTATGCGAACCTCCTTCCTTGTCGCCGAGCTCCAAACCAAGAAAGGCTTAAGACTCTGTGAAGTTCCCTCTACTGCACGCGAATATTCCTCTTCTGCCCTCAAACCAACTTCCGGTTCCGCCATGGCTAGGATTGGAATCATTCCCCTAGACCATTGGGGCTTCACACAAACTCTCAAGACCCTAAGGGCCTCCTCTTTGGATCCTAATTGGAGCGCCCATGCAAAAAAAGCCGAGGAGTTTGAAAATGAAAAATGGGCAAACAACTATCTCCCTCTAATGAATTCGATTACAAACAAAAGTAACTTCAACCTCTTCCATCTGTTGATGTTTTATGGCAGCGTCGTGGTCTTCTTCCAACGATCTCCCTTACTACATTTGAGATAAATTAAATTATAGCCTATGGCTATTTAATTTATATGATATCGATCTTTGAAGAGACACATTCATTGGTTGTTATAATACATTCATTGGTTGTTATACTTAATTATGAAGTGGCACAAATTAATGAAGAGGCCCGATTTGCTAATGAGGCCAACTATCTTCTTGGATGCGATTTTATGGAGGAGCGCATCTTTATATGTGAGGCCGACTTGTGTTCTTGAAGGGCCACGTCTCCTTTCATATTGTATATATAGATGATCTTTCTCCCCTTGCTATTCAATTCATATTTCAGTTCGGTTATTCTCAAAAGTTCGATATTCTCAAGTGCGAGTTTGTATTCAAGTATAGATCGATTCTTGATAGAAGGCTGTATATTATCACTGAGATTTGCAGCATATTGTTTTTGTATTTGCATCAGTTTGTGGTGCCTATTGTTGGCCTTCATATTGGCCTTTGTAAAGGAGACTCTTGTGTTTACATATCAATATATAAGTGATATATTGTTGCTGGGTTTTTCTCCCTCAAGAGGAGAGTTTTCCCAAGGTATCTGCTGTGTCTTTGTGTCTGATTTTTGAATTAAATTCTGTACATTAATCTGATCACTAAATTTAACATGGTATCAGAGCGGGTTTGAGGAGATCGTGATCAGATTTGTTTTTATAGCGATACTATATTCTCTTCTTTGTATTTCTTTGTCTATCTCTACCTTTTTCAAGATGGTGAACGGTTTGAAGATTGAGGATAGACTCGAGGGAGCATCCAACTTCACATCATGGAGATTCAATATCATGCTTACCTTGCGTGAAAATGACTTGGGTGAGTTTGTGGAGTCCGGTGTTCTTGAACTTGAGGAGGAAGAAGAGAAGTTGCAGTGGATGAAGAAAGATATCAAGGCAATGAAAATATTGGTTGATTCCGTTAAGGATCATATCGTTCCTATTGTCTCTAAGTTGAAGACGGCTAGAGACATGTTTAAAACATTGGAAGAAATGTATGAAATCAACAATACCAGCCGGGCACTTGCACTGAAGCAACAACTACACCATGTGAAGATGGCAAAAGGAGAATTAGTGATTGCTTACTTCATGATGATTTCAGATTTGAGAGATCAGCTCTCGACAATTGGCCATATGGTTGATGACAAAGACTTGACTATGCTTGCTCTCAATGGTCTTCCTTTGTCTTGGGAATCCTTCATTCAGGGAATCGGTGCAAGATCAAAATTGCCTAAGTTCGATCGTCTAAGGGCAGACTGCATTCAAGAAGAATTAAGGTTGGTGGCTTGAGGCATTGGTCAAAGTTCAAAGAATGAAGATATTCATGTTCTCGCCTCCCATGCTTCGAAGAAGAAAGGAAAAGATGGAAAGAAAGGGTTCTTCAAGAGGAATCGAGATAAGGGAAATGATGATACACCTGCCTCCAAGAAGAAGAGAGACATGTCCAAGATTCAATGCTTTAGGTGTGATAAGTTTGGCCACTTTGCTAAGCATTGTCCTACTAGACCTAAGCAACAAGCCATTGTTGCAGATATTGATGATGTTTCTCCACAGAACGATTCATGTGAATAATTGTTCTATTCAGCATTGTCAAGCAATGTTCCTACAGATACCAACACTTGGCTGATTGACAGTGGTGCTTCTCGACACATTACCGGATTTAAGGAGCACTTATCAAGTTTGGTGGAGAAAGATTATTCCGAACAAGTTATTATCGAAGATGATGCTGGCTACTCCGTGAAATGGATTGGGACCTCTACTCTTCATTTGGATTCCAGCATTACACTTCAGTTGAGAGATGTTCTTTATGTTCTAGGAATCAAGCGCAATCTTATTTCTATATCAGCTCTAGAAGATAAAGGATATCAAGTTGCCTTCTCCAAAAGCAAAGTTCTTGTGTGGATGGAGAATTCTAGTTTCAAGGATGCTCAAGTAATTGGTGTTAGACATGAAAGCCTCTATAGGCTATGTACACGTCCTCTACAAGCATTAGTTCATGATTCTTCAAGCCTATGTGATCTGTGGCATCGAAGATTGGCTCACCTCCACTTCCGAGCCTTACCTATCAGGGAGAAGATGGTCACGGGACTTCCTAAGTTCAATCAAGAGCATGAAGGAACTTGCAAAGGATGTGCTATGGGTAAGAATTCAAAAGCTCCTTTCCATAATAGAGAAAGTAGATCTAAGTGTATTTTAGACCTTATTCATTCTGATTTATGTGGACCTATGTCTGTTCCTTCTTCGAGTGGTTTCTTGTATTATGTTCTTTTTATTGATGTTCACTCTAGAAAGACTTGGATTTATTTTTTGAAAAATAAAGAGTCTGAGGAAGTGTTAGAAAGGTTCAAGGAGTTCAAAGCTCTTGTAGAGAATCTTTCTGGTAAAAGAATCAAGATTCTCAGATCTGATAATGGATGAGAATACACCTCTGGTAGCTTTCGAAATTTCTGTATTGATGCTGGGATTAAGAGGGAGTTTTGTGTTCCCTATAATCCTCAACAGAATGGTGTTGCAAAGAGAAAGAACAGGACGATCGTTGAAGTAGCAAAAGCCATGATTCATGATTAGGATTTGCAAACCTTCTTATGGGCAGAAGCTTCTAGGACTGCAGTATATGTTCAAAATAGAAGTCCTCACAAGGTCTTGGAGAATATGACTCTAGAAGAAGCCTTTACAGGGAAGAAGCCTGAGGTTAGTCATTTGAGGATCTTTGGATGTCCTGTCTATGTTCATGTTCCAAAAGAAAAGAGAACTAAGTTGGAACCTTCTGGCAAGAAGGGAATATTTGTGGGATATAGTGCGACATCAAAAGCCTACAGGATATATGTTCTAGGTCAAAAATTGATTGAAATCAGTAGAGATGTGACATTCGAGGAAGATGTTGCATTTAGAAGATCCAAGGGAACTCATGTGGAGATTGACTATGATGAGTCTTCTCAGGATATGGAAATTGACCATACTCATGAGATTCAGAGGGAGACTTCAGAACCGAAGGAAGATGTTGATCCAGTTGAGCCCTTGGAACCTACTGATGGGCCTACCGATATTGTGATTAGAAGAAAGAGACCTCTTTGGGCTAGGCAAACTATGCAAGAGGCTGAGAGGTTCGCAGCTCCTAGAGGTACATTCAGAGAAAGTAAAAGACCACATAAGTTCTCTAGTTATGTTGCCTTGATGAGTCAGATTATTGAATCAGAGCCTTCTAGTGTGGAGGAAGCTTCCAGTCAACAGGTTTGGAGAGATGCTATGTCAGAGGAGTACCAATCAATTCTCAAGAATGATGTTTGGGACATTGTTCCTAGACCCGAAGGCAAATTTGTGGTATCTTTGAAATGGCTCTTCAAGATCAAGCATGCAGCTGATGGGAGCATTGAGAAGTACAAGGCAAGATTCGTGGCTCGTGGGTTTTCACAGAAAGAGGGAGTTGATTATGAAGAAACATTTGCTCTTGCTCGCTACACTTCTGTCAGGACCATCATTGCCATTGCTGCATCTAGAGGATGGAAGATTCATCAAATGGATGTGAAGACAACTTTTCTAAATGGTGTGATTGAGGAAGAAGTTTACATCGAGCAACCTGATGGGTTCGAGGTACATGGGAAGGAGTCTCATGTTTGCAAGCTAAAGAAGGCCTTGTATGGTCTTAAGCAGGTTCCTCTTGCATGGTATGAAAGAATTGATCGTTACCTGTCAAGCTTGGGCTTCTTGAAGAATGATGCTGACTCTAATCTATACTATAAGGTAATTGATGGTGAAGCATTGATTTTGGTTTTATATGTTGATGATTTGATACTTACTGGAGAAGAGCACTTGATCATCAAATGTAAGAAAGAATTGGCCTCTGCGTTTGAGATGAAAGACCTTGGACTTATGCACTACTTCCTTGTCTTAGAAGTCTGGCAGAAACCAGATGACATGATTCTAAGTCAAGGGAAGCACACCATTGATGTACTTAAGAGGTTTGGTATGATGGATTGCAAATGCATGTCTACACCTATGGAGACCAACCTACATAAATTGAAGGAGGTTGCAACCAGTTCAGACTTGGTGGATCCTACAATGTACAGACAGCTGATTGGGTCCTTGATGTATCTAGTTAACACTAGACCAAATATCTGTTATGGTGTGAGTGCACTTAGTCAGTTCATGTGTGAACCGAGACAGATCCATCTTGTTGCAGCTAAACATATCTTGAGATACTTGTGTGGCATAGTTGGATATGGGTTGAGATATTCTTCAGATGCTGACTTGGAGTTGCATGGTTATACTGATTTTGATTGGGCAGGATGTGTCACAGATTGGAAGAGCACCTTTGGATGTTGCTTCAGTTTGGGATCAGCTATGATATCCTGGTGCAGCAGGAAGTAGTCATCTGTAGCATTGAGTACAACAGAGGCAGAGTATATTGCAGCTTGTATGGCAGCTCGGGAAGCAGTGTGGCTTCGTAAGCTCTCTGCAGGATTGTTTGGACAATCAATGGAGCCTACTATCATTCATTGTGATAACTAGAGTTGTGTGAAGCTTTCTGTCAATCCTGTGTTTCATGACAGAACCAAGCATGTTGAGATAAAATACCACTATATTAGAGATATGGTATTGAGGAAGGCTATATAGTTGAGGTATATTAGCACTGATGAGCAGACGACAGACATTCTCACCAAGCCTCTCTCTAGAATAAAGTTTGTGTACTTTCGAGATAAGCTTGGTATGGTGGAGAATCCAGCCTTAACTGAGAAAGAGACTCAGTATTAGTGATAGCCTGTAATGAGTTCTTCTCTGTGAAATCCCTTGATTAATGAGTTCTTCTCTGTGAGAGAAGTTAGAGGTGAAATCCCTTGATTAATGAGTTCTTCTCGATAAGAGAAGTTCGAGGTGAAATCCCTTGTTTCCACCTTCTGAGAGAGTCATGGGTGTGACTCCATGACAACATCACGTGAGAGAATCCGTGATGATTTTTTTTGTACTTGTGTTTCACCCTCTGGGAGACCCATGGTGAAAAGTCATGTTGAGGTGACAACATCACGCAAGTGATGAACACTTGTACATACCATATATGGTTGTAGCCAGTATGGTTGATATCATGTTGAGGTGATATCTAATATCACGATGAGGTGATATTCTTCTTTTCCACTTATGGTTGTAGCCATTGTGGTAGACATCACGTTGAGGTGATATGTCTTGTGCAGCTGGAAGAATCCTCCCTAGCTGAGAGGGAGTGTTGATGTTTTATGGCAGTGTCGTGGTCTTCTTCCAGCGATCTCCCTTACTACATTTGAGATAAATTAAATTATAGCCTATGGCTATTTAATTTATATGATATCGATCTTTGAAGAGACACATTCATTGGTTGTTATAATACATTCATTGGTTGTTATACTTAATTATGAAGTGGCACGAATTAATGAAGAGGCCCGATTTGCTAATGAGGCCGACTATCTTCTTGGACGCGATTTTATGGAGGAGCGCATCTTTCTATGTGAGGCCGACTTGTGTTCTTGAAGGGTCACCTCTCCTTTCATATTGTATATATAGATGATGTTTCTCCCCTTGCTATTCAATTCATATTTCAGTTCAATTATTCTCAAAAGTTCAATATTCTCAAGTGCAAGTTTGTATTCAAGTACAGATCGATTCTTGATAGAAGGCTGTATATTATCACTGAGATTTGCAGCATATTGTTTCTGTATTTGCATCAGTTTGTGGTGCCTATTGTTGGCCTTCATATTGGCCTTTGTAAAGGAGACTCTTGTGCTTACATATCAATATATAAGTGATATATTGTTGCTGGGTTTTTCTCCCTCAAGAGGAGGGTTTTCCCAGGGTATCTGCTGTGTCTTTGTGTCTGATTTTTGAATTAAATTCTGTACATTAATCTGATCACTAAATTTAACACCATCAACACCCTACACTACAATAGAGCTCATATTTAAGGCGACCATAAGTCCTTCCCATTGATGTTCCTAAAATCTTCAATTAGCTCTTCTTTACCTTGATCTCCCAATGCAACACCAATATTTGACAATTTGTCAGCAACATCATTCCCTTCTCTAAATACATGAGATACCTTAAATTCCACAAATGAATCCAGAATTGATTTAATTTGTCTAATATACTTATTGAGGTACCATACTCCAAATTCGCCTTTGATAATTGCATTAATAATGACTAATGAGTCTCCTTCCAAATGGAGTTTGGGAACTTGCAGCTGCTTTGCCACTTTGATTGCCGCAAGTGCTGCCTGGACCTCAGCCTCATTGTTTGTTCCTTCCACTAATCTCCTTACCCCTAACATCAAAATACTTCCAGTCCAATCCCGAACAACAAATCCCACACCGGAGGGACCCGGATTACCTTTTGAGGCTCCGTCAAAATTCACTTTAGTCCAACCTTTATCTGGATGTTTCCATGACTCTGCCTTTACTGAGAGGGAATGAGGGATAGCCCTCAACTGCCCATTAACAGGACTGAACTTGATCAGTGGCCACTTGGATTGCAATTGAGAGTCTTCTTTGTTAAAAAGGACCTTAGCTACATTCACGTGAGAAGCTGCATTACTAACTAATTCTGAAATTGCCCTCTCTAACCGAGGCAAGAAAGTCTTCAAATCTTCACTTTTATCCTGAAAAATACGCCTATTCCTTTCCTTTCAGATCTCCCATACGATAGTTGAAGGACAAATCTGCCATATGCAAGAAAGGGCTGAATTTTTTCTTGGCACATACCAACACTTGGCAAGATCTCTCAAAGTTTCAGGGAGGGGGCTACACCAACCAAGCTGTTTCATGACAAATTTCCAACATGCCTAAGAAAAATCACAATTAAGTAATAGATGATCCAATGTCTCCTCCTCCTTATTGCAAAGAAAACACTTAAAAGGGCCCACAAATCCAATTCTCTTCAAACTGTCCCCCATTAATATCCTTCCTCTAAAAGCTAACCATGAAAGTGCACCCGCTTTAGGGAGACAAAATTTATTCCAACACAACAAACCCGACCAATCTTCCATACAGGCTTCATTCTCTCTCAATCTATACCCCATTTTCACTAAGTACTCACCCCTGGTAGAACTGCACCAAATAATTTCATCCTCCATACTAGACAGCACTAAGGGACTATTCTTGAAGATGTCTTTCAGAATATTCGTATCATTTTCATTCATACCCAGCATGCTAGGATCTTTCCAGCTCCATTCACCTCCTAACGCGGAGTGCTTAAACTCAACATAATCACTAACCTTACCTCCCCATAACTGTTTTGTGACTAATTTGATTATGTGTATTTCCTTGTTCTGCTAACACTGCCTTTCCATCCCATGAATCAGTCCAAAAGTTAGCTTTCCTGCCGTTACCTAGCTGCCACATTACATGATCTGTTATTACTTGTCTGCACCTTGCAATAAAATTCCAAAGGGAGGAGCTGGGAGGAGGATCCTGAATTGTCAATATTCTCAACCTATCATTGCTGTCCAGGTACTTGGCTCTAAGAATCTTCACCCATTTCTGGTTTGGAAACTTATTCATGTGCCACACCAACTTTGCACCCATGGCCTCATTAAGGAATTTCCAATTCCGCAAACCAACTCCCCCCGAAACTTTTGGCTTACAGATGTTATTCCAAGCCAAGAGGGGAATTTTATCTTGGTCTTGGGAGCCATTCCAAAAGAACTTCCTCATCCTCTATTCAATTTGACCTATCACTTTACCTGGAAATTTTAAACACATAATAGAAAAAAGGGGCATGGCCGAGATGACTATCTTTAACATAAGAATCCTGCTAGCTAGAGTCAGCCACTTACTCTTTCAACCTTCTAATTTACCAATACAACCATCTAACAGCTCATTCCAAAGAGATGCCTTACACATTCCTGAAAACAAAGGGATTCCCAAAAATTTACTCGGAAGGCTACCTGGCCGAATGTTGAAAAAATTCTGGAAATTGCTCTCTGCATATCTTGGTTCGAGTTAAAGAAGAAAATCTTTGACTTTCTCCAGTTGATCATTTGCCCCGAAACCTTGCTATATCTATCCAAGATGCTCTTCATAACCCTTGCTTCTCGCAAAGAGGCCTCTCCCATCAATAGAGTGTCATCCGGAAATTGAAGATGGGAGATTGGATCCACTCCTCTTGCAACTAAAACTCCTTTCCATTGGCCTTGAACCCTCTGTTTAGAGATCAGTCTACCTAGCACCTCTGCCATTAGAATGAATAGAGAGGGAGAAATAGGATCTCCCTGTCTTAGCCCTCGAGACGTTGAGAAAAAACCTTGCGGATTCCCATTGACCAAAACCGAGACCCGGAACTCCCCAATCATGCCTTTTATCCAAGATATCCATTGATCACTAAAGCCAAATTTCTCCAGTACTCTATATAAAAAGGCTCTATTAACTCTATCATAAGCTTTCGTTATGTCTAATTTCACAAACACCTTCCTTTGATTATTAATCCCGATTGAATGAATAGCCTCATGGGCAATAATAATACCTTCCACTATAGATTTGTTTGGAGTAAACCCACTTTGCTCCTCTGAAATCAACGAGCCCAAAATCTTCTTAAGTTTGTTTGCTGCCACCTTTGAGATAACTTTTTAAATCGCATTACACAGATATATAGGGCGAAACCCTTCAAAGGACTCCATTGCCTCTTTTTTTGGGATTAGAGCCACCAAGGTATTGTTGAAGTCCTTTAACACAAACCCATTCTGCCTAGATTCCTCCACCACTTCCCATAGATCATTTTTCAACACCTCCCAAAATCTCTGGAAAAAAAAGGCTTGAAACCCATCTGGTCTAGGAGACTTGTCGCCTTCCAGAGCAAAAAGACCCTCTTTGACTTCCTTGAGTTGGACATGTTCCAAAAGCATTGCATTATCCACAACTGACACTAACCTTAGGATTACTCCCAACACCTCTTCCAAATCCTCAAC
>VDFB02006717.1:0-10290 GCA_007258455.2 Sequoia sempervirens | reverse complement strand
CAGCTTCTTGGAGCATGCATTCTCATTCATTCTATGTGAATTAACATCAAGAATAGTTATAATTCAAAATTTCATTGCTTTTTCATCAAAACTTAATGTAACCTAATGTCTTTTTGCCTTAAACTTGCAAAAATGTGCACTTTTTACCACCTAGAACTAAACAAAAAAATGAAAAAAGACCCTACATGGTCTTCATAGTATGAAAAGACCTTATTGGACTTAGAAAACCAAAGAATTGGGCTAAGGAACATACCCTAACCTTCCACAAGCCAAAAATAACCTAGAGAATTCAAATTTGCATTTTGGCGAGAAAAGCACAATTTGAATTTTTAGGCCTATTTACACAATCTAGACCATTTGACATGATCCAAAGGGACCCCTCTAAAATATATACAGACTAAAAAAATAATCCTAACATCAAAATGAGCATAAAACAAGCCAAAGTGATTCTCTTGCATCATACTCCTAAGGGAAAAAGAAAGAAACTTAGGTTCCACCTGAGAGAAGATCTGCAATTGTCCTCCCATGCTTAATGATGTTTGATCCTCTCATCCATGTGGCATCCTCATATGGAAGGTGCTTCCATTTAACCAAATACTAAAAGAATTGCTTGCCTCTAGTCTTCTTTCTCTCTTTAGTGTCAATAATGCACTCTAACTCTATTGGTGTGGTGGGTGGTAGGTCCTTTATCCAATAAGCATATGATATATTCTATGTACCTACTCCTTCATTAGTAATAGAATCCCCTTTGTAAGGGTAGAAGTCAACAACATTGAAATTTGGTGATATTCCTATTCCACTAGGCAAGTCTATCTCATAGGCATTGTTGGCTTGAACTTCTTAACAACCCTACAAGGACCTATCTTCTTCATCCTCAACTTGGTATATTCACCTTTGGGAAACCTTTTCTTTTTGAGATGTACTAGGATAAGATATCCAACCTTGAAACTAACCTCTCTTCTCTTCAAATCTTCTTCTTTCTTGTACTTTTCCACACTTTCTTAGAGTTGTTGTTTCACTTGTTGATGTCTCTCTTGCATGGCAATTGCAAATTGCTCACCCTTTGCACTTTTATTTTCCATACCACTGAGATCTCTTAGTTTAAACACTCCTCTTGGCTACATGCCATAAACCACCTGAAATGGACTCTTGTCAATGCTCCTATTCACCGAGTCATTATAATAAAACTCTGCTTGGGGTAACACAATATCCCATTTTTTAGTGTGATCCTTTAAAAGGAATCTTAGGTTACTTGTTTTATTGACCACCTCTGGGCCATCCATTATTCCCTGAAAGGGTGGTAGGCTAAGCCAAACTAAGATTTGTACCAAGCTTTCTCTACAATGTTCTCCAAAAGTGTCCTATAAACTTACTATCTCTATCAGAGACTATGCTCAATGGAAATCCATGAAGTCTAACAACCTCCTTGAAGAAAAAACCTACCACATATGAAGCGTCACTTTTACTTTTTCTAGGGATGAAGTGGGCCATCTTGGAAAACCTATCAACAACTACATAAACTGAATCAAAATTCCTTTGTTCTGGGGAATCCCATAACAAAGTCCATAATTTTATAGATTCCTGGCCTATTAAGAAATGGGTAAAGCTTCTTGGCACTGCTCTACATTATGTCAGCTTCCTTTTATTTGAGAGAGCAGTAACTAGACATCCAAATTTGACACTTAGTTTTATCCAATGTATTCACTTTTCGTCTAAACATCCTCTTATCCAAGCACTAAGTAATATTACTATTATTTAATTAATATCTTTAATTCTGCCATCCCTAAGGTATTTAATTACACAATTAAATACCTTAAATTCTCCTTAATCCTCTTTCTTCAAAAAAATTAAATAAATATTACATTTATTTAATTCCTCACATGTCATTTCTTATCTAATCCTAATCCATCTCCTATCTCTTTCATTATGATGCACATGCCTAATCCTTGATTTCCTCAGGGATGTGTTACATCCTCCAACTTTTGCAAGTTGGTTTTAATCCTAATTATTAGCCCCTATTAACTTTCATTTCATCTCTAATTATTGATTAATTAAGCCTAATCATTCTCCAAGGAATTTTTAATTCCTTTTTATTCTTCCTAGATTCTCCTCTTTTATATGTAAATTTTTAATTCACATTCCATCCTTCCAAGGCTTCTAGAACCTTGGACTTGTCACAATCTCCACATGTGACCAACCTTGGACTTGTCACAATCTCCACATGTGACCAAGTTCCACCTTTTTGGAGCCTATCTTTTATCTTTTAGACTTTTCTAAGAATGTAAATTTTTAATTCACAATTTATATCCCCAACCACCTTTCCTTTTCTCATGTAGATTTTTTAGGAATTCTAAAATTCCTCAAATGTCCCTTTCACTCCCACTTGGGGACAAGAAATCCTTTTTTGTGGAAATCCTCTCATCCCCCAAGGTGCATGTCCTTTTCCACCTCATGTACCTTTTTTGACAACTCATTTCCATCTCATCCACCCTTGGCCACTTCACCCTCCACATGTCAAGATGTGAGGGCTTGTGGGTTCTCAACCCACCATAGCCCTTCATCTTGACCTTGTTGGATCAATCTTGACCCTTGAATTCTCTAGAGAATTCAAATTCCTCTATAAATACCCCCTTCTCAAGGGCATTTCCAACACTTCTTCATTTGAGCAACTACATGCTGTCCATTTGCTTTCCAACACTTTGCACTCTCATAACTACATGCTGTCCATTTGAATCCTCAAGCCTTTTCAATCATTCAACCATCTTCGTTCATCATCTTGCATATTGAATCTTGCATATAGTCATTCAAACAATCATCTAATATACTACAATCCATTCCAATCAAAGGCCAATCAAGGAGAAGTCAACAAAGAAGGAAGGTGAAATCGTTTGTGTTTTATTTAGTCCACTTTCCTTATTGTTTATCACTCTTTTGGCTAATCTTGAGGTGTCTTTGGTATTTTACCACTTGCATTTTAAGTTATTTTGCGCATTTAGAGCAGTAGAAATATCAAGGCATACAAGCACATCTCTCCACAAATCTTCTTACATTTGTTTGCATCCTTGGCCAAAATAAATTCCTTCTTATCTGTTCTAGTGTCTTGTCAAGGACAAAATTACCTACCATACTCCCAAAATGCTTCTCCTCAATGATATTTTCCCTCATAGAACACTTTGGCACACAAATTTGTGCTCCCTTAAACAAAAAACCATCTTGCGTAAGATAATCTAGCCATTTCTCTTTGTTAGTGCTAATAGGCTACTTGCAAACTTCATAAAATTCTTTGAAATCCTCATCATCCTCATACATCTCCTTGAGTTCATTAATCCCAACACTTTTTAACTAGATTTCTTGCGCCATTACCGCCCTTCTACTTAAAGCATCAACCACCTTGTTACTCTACCTCTTCTTGTGTTTGGTTGTGAAAGTGAAATTTTGTAAGTACTCAACCCACTTAATGTGCCTTTGATTGAGTTTTTCTTGGCTATTTATGAATTTAAGTGCATGGTTTTCTATATAGACCACAAAATCCCTAGGTAGATGGTAATGTCTCCATTTTTTAGTGACTGAACCATTGCATACATTTCCAAGTCATATGAAGAGTACTTCTTCTTTGCATCATTCAATTTTTCACTCAAATATGCTATTGGCTTGTTGTCTTGGCTTAAAATTTCCCCTATTGCATGACCAATAGCATCACATTCTATTTGGAAGACCTTGTTGAAGTCAGGTAAGACCAAGATAGGCTACTCAATCACTCTCTTTTTCAAATATCTGAAACTCTTATTAGCTTGTTCAGTCCACACAAACTTCCCTTTCTTATCCCCTTTTATAGTGTTTACGATAGGTACACATATATGACTGAAATTTTTGATAAATTTTTTGTAAAAGCTTGCAAGACCATGAGAAATTCTTACCTTTGTAATTGATCTAGGTGTAGGCCACTCCAATATTGCCTTCACTTTGCTTGGATCCATCTTTAACATCCCCTTTGAGACCACAAAACCCAAGGTACAACAGTTATGTCTTCATGAACTCACACTTTTTAAGGTTTATCAACAATTTTTTCCTCTTATAGGCTTCTCAACAACAAATTCAAGTGATGCAAATGTTCTTCTTTATTAGAACTAAAAACTAAAATATCATCAAGGTAAACTACAACAAACGTACCAATATATGGCTTGAGGACCTCATTCATAAGCCTCATGAAGGTGCTAAGTGCATTAGAAAGGCCAAATGACATAACAAGCCACTCAGATAGGCCCTCATTAGTTTTGAACACTATTCTCATTGTTTGATCCTTATTTGGTGGTATCCACTTTTGAGGTCTATCTTTGTGAAGTAACTTGCCCCACACAAACAATCCATTAAGTCCTCTATTCTTGGTAGTGGGAACCTATATCTGATTGTTATCTTATTTATTGCCTTGGAATCAATACACATCCTCCACTCACCTCTTTTCTTAGGTTCCAAAACAGTTGGAACTGCACAAGGACTAAGGCTCTCCCTAATTAACCCTTTGTCAAGCAATTCTTGTACTTGTTTTCTAATTTCTTCATTTTGTTGGAGTGTCATATTATAGGTTGCTTTGTTTGGTAGACTAGCCCCTGGTATAAAGTCTATATGGTGACTAATATCTCTCATTGGAGGCAAGGAATTAGGAAGTTCATCAACAACTATATCTGCATAACCCTTAACATGTCTTGAATTTCCCAAGGCAACTCATCAATTCTTGTTGCTGTTATGATAGTCCTAGGTTTGATCATCACTACAAAACCTATCTCTTCCTCTTCAATTGTCTTTAGAAACTCTTTTTCACCCACTAAAATCACATTTGATCCCACCTTTTGGTCTTTATCTTCCTCCTTTAAAGGTGCTAAGGTATCTAGGTAACTCCATCCTTCTCCAAAACATAGACATTCTTCCTACCATCATGCATTTTTTTCCTATGATATTTCCAAGGCCTACCAAATAATACATGGTATACATCCATAGGGATGATATCACATAACACCTTATCTTTATACCTTCCTATTTGAAACTTTGCCCAACATTGTTCATTGACTAGCACTTGCTGCCCCTTATTCAACCATGAGACTTTATACTTGGTGTAGGATGAGGTAACCTCTTCAAGTTTAATTTCTCTACCATCTCAACAACAACTAGATTATAAGTATCATTTGAATCTATAACAACTTGACAACACTTACCTTGGCACTTGCAAATAGTCCAAAATAATGAATTCCTTTGAGGTGGCTCCTTCTCCATTGGAACCTTAATCAATGTCCTCATTAGCAAGAATTCTCCTTCTTCTGGCTCTTCTAATTGTGGTGAGGAGTTAACACTTTCTTCATTTTGTCCTTGAGCAACTTGAGTCCTTTCATTCCTAAAGGTGGTAGTTGATTTCTCTTTTGGAAACTCCCAAGCTTGATGACCTACAAACTTGTTGCACTTGTAGCATTTTCCTGTGAAACCATTGAATCCTCCTCTTTGTCCAAATTTTCCCCTAAAGTTAGGCCTTCTTCCTCTAAAACCTCCTCTTGAACTTAGTGCTTGTTCTTGTGAGGTGCTTGACTCACCTTGATTCCTTTGTGATTGTCATCTACCAACATATGGACCTCTACCTCTGTAAGTCCTTACTCCATCTCTATTATGGTTTTCTTGCTTCCTATTTAGCTTCTCATCAGCCTTTAAGGCTAGTTGATAACACTCTTCAAGTGTCTTGGGGCTTGTGAGGCTCAACTCATCTTGTAAGTTATACATCAACCCATTAAGGTATCTTGCAACCTTGTCGATATCATCCTCCATGTTTCCTGATTTCATACTCAACTTATAAAATTCTTCAGTGTGCTCTTTCACTCCCATATCTTTTTGTTTCAAATTTTGCAACTTCCTATACAATTGAGTTGTGTAGTCACTAGGAAAGAATTTTATTTTCAACTTGGAAATCATCCTATCTCAAGAAATAATCTTGGATTTTCCTTTCTCCTTTCTTCTTGAACATAATCCCACCATAGGGATGCATGACCTTTCAACTTGGTCCTAGCCAACTTCACTTGTTGCTCTTCAGGTACTTCCTCAAACTCAAAGTACTTGTCGAACTCCCCTATCCAATCAAGAAGTTCTTCACCATTAAAGCTACCTGCATATACTGGAAGTTCCATCTTCACCTTGGTTCCTTCACCCTTAACTTCCCTCAACAATCGTTCCATCCTCACATCATCAGCATCCCTCTCTTCTTGAGGTTCTTCTTATGGTGCTTGTGCTTCATTCACTACTTCTTCTTGGTCACTCATATCCCCTATAACCACTCCTCTTCTTTGGTTAGCTTCCATTGCCATGAGTCTTGCATCCAAAATGACTCTCATCTCCCTCATTTCTCTAGCAAGGGCTTCTCCCAATTGTGTGGCTATTCTCTCTGCCACCCTTTTTGCAACGTTGAGTCTTGGAGGCATTTTCCCCCTTTTGGACTATTAACCCTTGTATTGATTTTCTTGGCTTAATCTAGCTTTGATACCAATAATGATGCAGAGGGATAAACAATTCAAGAACAAGCATTTTTTGATTGTATTGAATCTACTGAAGGTGTCTTTTTTGCCTACTTTGAAAGTTTACCTACAAGCCTTTCTTTCTAGGCTCAAACCCTCAAGAAGAAATCAACAACCATACTTATGCCTTCTTAGGATCTTAAACAGTTAATCACACTCCATAGGGTCTCTTCAAACCCTACCTTGTGGTTAACCCAAAATACTATATTTTTCACTAAACTCTCAAAGTCCTAGGGTTTTTGATAGTCTTAAAGCTAGTGAACACACAAACCTTCATAAATCACACAAATGATTGATTTGTCAATTCATCTTTGGTGGACACCTGAATAATGGTCTACAAATTTTTTTTTATCAAATTTCATCAATTTTCACTAGCTTAATCAAAAGATGAGTTTTTAAAGCTTGTTGGAAAACCTAGCTTGTAATAGGGAAGTTAATGGTATTTTTGTTGTAACTCAATCAAAACACAATGAAATTACTCGAAACTAAATGCATTGGATTCTACAGATGAAACACCCACTTTTAAACCATTTCCAAGCCTGTCCTTATTCTATACAAGGCTGCACAAAGCTGATTTGAGACCATTTTAGAAGAAAATTATCATAAATTGTCAAGAAAACAAGGTATTTTCATCAAAAACTCCTCCATAGCTTCTTGAAGAATTCATTCTCATTCATTCTATGTGAATTAACATCAATAATAGTTACAATTTGAAATTAGAAGGCTTTTCCATCAAAACCTAATGTAACATAATGTCTTTTTGCCTTAAACTTGCAAATATTTGCACTTTTTACCACCTAGAACTAAACAAAAACATGAAAAAAGACCCAACAGGGTCTTTCAAGACCTTCTTGGACACAACAATCCAAAAAATTAGGCTGAAACAAACCCCAGCCTTCCACAAGCCAAAAGTCACCTAGAGAATTCAAATTTGTATTTTTGCGGGAAAAGCACAATTTGAATTTCTAGGCATATTTACACAATCTAGACCATTTGACACGATCCAAATGGAACCCCCTAAGACCTACATAGATTCAAAAAAGACTCCTAGTTCATCAAAATGAGCATAAAAACAAGCCAAAGTGGTGCTTCTGCATCAGTTTGGGAATCCAACCCTTAGCCTTTGACTTGTAACTAAAAAACTAAAGAAAATTCAAGAGAAATGTCTAACTTGGGCAATAGAGCTGATGGACTTTTTTCAAAATTAATTTATGAAACTAAAATCCATTATAGATCAAGATGTCTAGTATTCAAATATATACTTTTTTAAAGATTTGATTATGTTTTTTTATCTTTTAATTAATTTCTAAGCAAATTGGTCCATAAACTTGAAATATCATGCTCTTTTTATTTTTTAATAACTTTTAATTTGTTAATTTTTTTAAAATAAAATATATAACATTAATCTTCAGATAATTCTCTACACAATGATTTTTTTTCAAAAAATGATTAGTTTAGGTCAAATTATGTTGTTCGTACATGTTGATTTTTAAAAACCATAATTAGGGCCAATAAAAATTTAATAAAAAAAAAATTCAAAAAAAGTTACAAAAAAATATCCTCATCAATCTTTAGGTTGTTACATATCTTTCCCCAAAAGGAATTATAAATTTATACTTTTATTTAGGTCAAATTATGGTGTTCATACATGTGCATGGTATGGTAAAAAAAATGACTTTTAAAAAGTAGTTTTTATACATGCCTATTAAAAATTAATTTGTATCATCTAGGTATTAAAATAAATAACATATTTGGAAACTAGATTCAAAATACTAAATTTCATATTACTGAATTTTTAAAGACTCAATGTGTAAGTGCTTCAAATTTTCAATCCAAGTGTGACAAATTTTGAAAAACAGGAAAAACACTTCCACTTTTTGAGCTTTTTGTGGACCCAACTTCTTGCATCAACCCCCTTTTAAGGCTCTCTTCCACCATTGGAAGGCTTGAATCATTTTAGAGGTTGGTTACATTCAAACAAATGTTATTTATCAAGATGTTTATGTTTGTATTTGTTGCATTAGTTTCTTTTGCTCCTACCATTTTATCAACAATCACCCTAGAATACTTTATTTTCCAATTAAGCCATCGCCGTTTTTGTTGAAAGAGTTATAATATTTTTGGGAGGGGGTTTAGGTCCTAGTTGTTTATCTTTTAAAAGATCCATTAATAATCCATTATTCTCAATCATATATTTTTTGATCGACAAGAAATCATATTCTTATCTAGAAGGGAGATGTTTAGTTTTAGATCATCACATGCCAAATTTTCCTATGATGTGTGATGTGGTTAAATCAAACCTAATGCTCATGATTCTTTATTTTACATAGATTGTTAAGGTGACCATATTGATGCAGTAACAAGTAAAGTGCATCACATCCTTGATCATAAACATTTTGTTTCCAATCCCTTGTACATGATTTTATAAGCACATTTAGAGGAAAGGACTTATATGCATCCATAAAAATACATAATCTAACATGTTCATCTTGGTTTTTGAATAAATATATATCATGCTCTTGAAATACCCCAAGGGTATTGCCAATTATTTTAATAATTTCCAAGTCCCTGTATTCTTGGGGAAGATTGTTTAGGAAAATTCAAAAAGGATTTGAATCTTAGAACTATAGAAAAAGGGTCAAAATATGGTTTCTAAGGTTGGGAATACAGTCCTTTAGAAATCAAGATATTCTCTTTAAGACCTTATAGGGATTTCTTCTTTATTTAAAAAATAGAAGATGAAAAAGTGCTTTTTAAGCTACAAATCTCCTTTATTTTAGCCTAGTTTTGAAAAAAACAATTTGATAAACTAGAATTATTAGGGGAAGTGTTTCAAAACTTACCTATTATTGTAGTTTCCTTGAGAGTTGAAATGTGAGACAAAATAATATGTCTTAGAATCTTTACATGTAAGTCTAGTATGCAGGTTTTAAGGTGCTTGGGGTCTTGCATTTTATTTGGTTGATATTTTCTTTGAGATGGGTATTTATGTTAGTCCATGGTTATACAAAAATATTCTTTGGCACTCATCTTATAAAATGTATCTTGATCTTTCTTTGATTTTCTCTCTAGATTATTTGATTAGGGTTTTGCCTAGCATTTATACTCAAACCATTCTAAGATGATCTATCTTATTTTCAAATGTGGGACTCTCCAAAATGATGAGATGATGTCCTAAGATTTTGGTCTCTATCATAAGATGTAGAATTCTAAATATTTATTTTCAACAGTATCAACCCAAGAAAATTTAGTCATGATTTTTGATATGATCAATTGTGCCTCTAAAGATTATGTAAATTATCTAACATTAAAATAATAATCTTGTGGTTTATTAAATCTATTGACATATTTCTTTAATAATATAGATTTATAATAAACCTTTGTTTGTTCTTGGAAAAATAGAGTCTTCAAAGGAAGAAGGAAAAAATCCATGAAATAAACATCATGAAGTATATTAAACATTAAGAAACACAAAACTAGATTGACACTGCATTTAAAATTTAAGTATCACGATATTCATAGATTGTTAATTACTTCAACTTAGAAACAATTATCTAAGATGTTATTTTTTTACAAAGAAAAAGATTTTTTTAATTACAAATGTATTACAATTTATAAGTCATATTCATTTGAATTTATAGTTACCTATAAAAAAAAAATTGAATAAAAAAATATAGAATAATTTTGTATATTTTAGAAGAAATTAAAAATTAAGTCTTTTGAAAAACAATTACAATAATTT
>VDFB02006716.1:0-27903 GCA_007258455.2 Sequoia sempervirens | reverse complement strand
AAACACTATATGCTAGCACATCAGATAAAACTCATTGTCAAGATAGATCCTCTCAAGTATTTACTTTCCAAAGCAATGCTCACAGGGCGAACAGCTAAATGGGTCATGATCCTAATGGAACACAACATTGATTATGTAGAACAGAATGCCATTAAAGGACAAGTAATTGCAGATCAACTAGAAAAAAAAACAATATATTTAGAGAGCCCACTTGTATCAGAGTTCCCAAATGAGTCCATCTTTAATGTAAGCATAGCAGATCACTGGAACGTATATTTTGATGGATCTTACACACAGCATGGGTCAGGAGTTGGATTCTTCTTCATTACACCACAAGGAGACTGCATACCAAAGTCATACAAATTGTCTTTTCCTTGCACAAACAACATTGTAGAATATGAGGCCCTTGTTATAGGACTCATAATTGTAGTACAATGGCAGATCATGACACTCAAGTTCTATGGAGATTCGCATCTTATCATCAACCAGGTCAATGATGAATACCAAATGAAGGATGACAAGTTGACTCCATACAAGAAACTAGTGGAAAGCCTCAAAGAGTTCATCGACATCATGTTTGAGAAAATACCCAAAGAAAACAACAGGGCACCAGATGTTATGGAAATAATTGGATCGCTACTAGATATCCCACGCAACATCCCTAAGCAATAATTCCTTGTAGAGCAGCTTCTCGTACCAGCATTCGAGGTACCAGAGTTTGAATTCATGTGTGAAATCGTTGGTCCTAGTGATCCCTAGTATCATGATATATACACCTACTTGAGAATAGGAGTCCTCCCTGTTGATATCACCCTGAACCTTAAAAGAATATTTGTCAAGAAGTCATCCTTCTTTGTTATCTTAGGAGACACCCTATACCATAGGAGTATTGAGGGAACCTTGTTATGATGCCTTAACACTGAGGAATTTTTGACTACTTTAACTGAGGTACACAATGGAATTTGTGGGTCACATTCGAGTGGTATGACCTTGGCTAAGAAACTATTGATTTTGCATACTACTGGCCTATGATGGAGAGGGAAGCTCATGACTATGTCCAAAGATGTGTGCAGTGTCAACAACATGGGGATCTCATCCATGCACTAGCTCAGGAGCTCCTCCCAATCATTACACCTTGGACCTTTTCAGAATAGGGGCTCAATCTCATCAAAAAAATCACACCCACCTCATCCAGTGGGCATAAGTTCATTATCACTACCTCAGAGTACTTCACGAAGTGGGTAGAGGCCATTCCAATGACCTACATCACAGGAAAGAAAATATCCAAATTCATCTTGAACTACCTCGTTTGCTGCTATGGTGTCCCTCAAACCATTATTTCAGATAATGGGACACCTTTCCAAAACTAGGATGTTCAAGACCTATGCCAAAATTTCATATCCAACATCGCTTTTCCACCCCATACTACCCCTAAGGAAATGGCCAAGCTGAGGCTACCAATAAGACCATCTTGAAAATCCTAAAGAAGATAGTCAATGACGTTGGTCATGACTGGAACTTATAGCTAAATCCCGCCTTATGGGCCTATCGAACAAGCATCCGCACACCTATAGGTGCAACCCCTTTCTCCCTAGTCTATACATCATAATCCATCCTTCCTATTGAGATCAACTTCCCATCCTTAAAAATATCATTGCAGAATCTCATCACTGATGAAGAATATCAGGTGTCATGGTTGAACAAGCTAGAACTACTAGATGAGTGGCGTATAGATGGCTTGAATCACCTACAAGTCTAACAGAACCGTCTCAAGAGGAGCTACAACAAGAAGATCAAGAGTCAGACCTTTCAATTCAGAGAGTTTTTATTGAAGGAGAATCAAAAAAATGTACCAAATTTAGATAGCAAGGGAAACTTTGAACCCAATTGGTTGGAACCCTTCATCATCATAGCGAGGCACAAATTAAGAGCATATCAATTATCCACACTAGAAGGTGAACCTCTATAGGAGCCTATCAACAACTCCCATCTCAAAAAAAAAATTGCCTAATCTTTCAGGATGTAAATCCAAAAAATCCAAAAAAATCAAAAAATATAAAAAATCAAAAAAAGGTTTGAAAATAGTGAAGAAAAAAATTGTCCTCTGGTGAAAACCACTTCGATGGCGCTTTGGGCAAGTACCTTGGTGAAAACTTGGAAAACAGGTGCCTTGTGTAAATAAACACTTTCCATCCATCATGGTCTCTATGTCTTGTTCTCCATCATTCATCCATCGCACGTTCCATATCTCCATCCATCACCCATCCACGTCTGTATCATAGCTTGATCTTGTGTTTGTATCATGATCCCTCCTAGTACTACTTGGCCCATTCCTAAGGTCAATTTGTCCTACCTATATTGGAGTATTCTATTGCATCACATTGGGGGAATGTTCTCATTGGATCAGATTCGTGTATATTCTTGTAGTCTTCCTTAAAATCAAAAATCAAAAAATCTAAAAACATTCATAAAATTAGAAAACCCAAAAACATTCAAAACATGTCAAAAATCCAAAAACAAGTCAGAAAAAGTCAAAAACAATGCTGTTCAGTTGAACTACGGGCCTCTGAGCTCTAAACATAGGCAAGGTTGATCTTTGATCATCCCTCAAGACACCTTAGGTCAATCCAAGGGGTCTGTCACAATAAACTGGCAAACCATTTGTTCATATCTCATCAATAAACAAGTCTATGTTAGTCGAACTACATGGTCTCTGTGTGTATAACGTAGGCAAGGCTAATCTTTGATTAGCCCCCGAGGCCCCTAGGATAGGTCTTTAGGTTAGCTTCTTGGTCAAAATCTCAGAAAAAACACAAAAACATTGGAAAATTAGAAAATCAAAACATCTTGAAAATACCAAAAACAACGTCAAAATATTTCAAAACATCAAAAACATCCAAATATTTGAAAAAATCCATCCATCCCATTTCGTATTCACCTGAAATAAACAACCACTCATAATAAGTCATCATCAACCCTAACCTTTGGTGAAACAATCAGAAATAATTCTAGAAGATCAAAAGTGAAAATTCAAATGTCAAGGTCTCAAGTCTAGGTCAGTGGGTAAACAAGTTAGTCAACTCCTGGTACTAATAGCCCATCATCCAGTCAATCCCAAAATCATTTGATAACATCATGTCCTAGGATGCATCCTTCCTACAATGGACATCAATATCAGACATCATTGTAATTTAGTTGTGGCTAGGGGTATGAAGAACATTAGCTTGTTTGTTTACTTGGTCTTTGTCTTGTTGACTTATCTTATTGCACTCATTCCAATGACCTCTCAATGATGTCTAAACAAAATGATTTAGAGAGAAAGGAATGGGGAAACAATCTTTATCTTTCATTTGTTGTGCTTGTTGGATGTTCTTGTAATATAACCTTGGTGAATACTTGCTTTATTAGGTATGGATGGAAGGTGTTTTGGATAGCTTGTTGACTATTACATTGTTAGGTTTTGCCTTTGTGTTTTGGTCCAAGATGTTTGAAATATCTAAAGTACATCCTAGTAAGGTTTTCGTATGTCAGGTGTGAATAGGGATACTCCTATATGATTTTCAAGTCAAAGTCCATCAAACTAGGTACAATTCCATCCTGGTCCTTTATACCTTGATGCATCGTACCTATGTGTGTTATCAAACATAAGGTAAGTAAGCCCTTTTAAAATCCCAATCTTTGATAAGCAAAGAAGCGTCATCATCACTCTAATAAAGTCTCACAAATCATGGACTTGTTAGATCCTCTTTTCTTCTTTCTTCTTGTCGCACTAACATGGTACCATGACATTCAACTACACATCATTCATGCATCGATCTTGCATCCAAAAACCATCAACATATTGCATATCATACATAATAGGAAACATTGATCATTTCACATGCACATGCATTTCCATGATTTCACCATACTATAGATTGGTTATTCTAAGCATCTCATAAACCATACATTTTCATCCATTGCATAATCATATAGACATCATCATAACATACATACATGCATCATCATAGAAAAGATACTGAAAAAGAAAGGAGCATATCATAACATTCCATACATCTCATAATCATAACACATCACATCATTCATTTAACATCTCATTAGGGGCATAATAAAGATTTGATAGTCTAAGCATTTTAGAATCATTTGCATCCATACTACAAACATCATCACCATAAAAAGTGCATAGAAAATACAAAAAAGGAAATGCATCCATAACATCCATGAAAATTTGCATAAACATCCATCACATAAAATAAAAATCACCCATCATATCACATCATATAGAATCACATCACATATGGAACAAATGCATCCATCCATAAAGCATAAATGAAGTGAACACATCACATCATAAATCAATCGAACTCATATCATATATATCAAAAAACATCACTATCATTGTACAAATCTAAATCATGTGTATGTATATCAATTAAGGTACAATGCCCACAGGGCTATAAAAAACGGAGCCTGTGAGTCTATCTCAAAAAAAAAAGAAAAAGAATCAATCGCTGATAAAAAAAACTATATGCCACTAGCCCTGGTGACTACTCGCCTCGCCTTCCTATCTCTCGGCTCGGTCATCTATCTGTCGAAGCCCTATCTGCTAGGAATAGTCTGGCACCTAAGCAGCCACAAGTATAGCTTGCCGATAATTAAGCCTATAATGCTTAGCCTCTCTAACTTCCTGACGGTACATCCATGTTGGCACGGTCCTCCCCTGGGATGCAACAACCATACTATCTAACTACTACCTCCAGCCAACCTCCTAGGTTAACTATAGCTCTATGGCCTACCTCTACTGCCACTCATGATCCCTCTCGGTAGTAAGGGCCTAGACCTATTGTCTGTTCTGGTCCCTCTCCAATGTAACCATCTGTAATTGTGCCTATAGGCCCTGTATCTATGCCTATAGCTGCTAAATTTGGCCATCCCTCGAATCTGGCTATTGTGGTTGTTGTAGTGGCTGCTATGGAGGCTACCCATCTCTAGGTGGTGCCCCAGGATCTTGTCTTCCATGCCCTACCTGTACTCTTTGAGCACTCCTCTCCTGAGGTCTCCCCCATGGAGGTGCCACTCTTAGATCTGAAAGTCAGTGTGGAGGTCTAAACCAATCATCATATGCATGAGTCATGTCTAGATCTGCTAGTCCCTGAGCATAGGCCCATGGCCTCACAACCAACTTTAGAAAGCTATCAATAGCATTGGAAGTTTAAATTGTTCGTCCCCATGCAATCTCTCAGGATGACCTAGAAAAAATGGTTGTGTATTGATCATTTAGCCAATCCTGAACATCTCCAAACTGATGGGCCACCCTATCTAGAAGATACTACTCAATAATGGTATGCTCCCTGCCCTACATTAGTCGATCTTGTCAAGCATTAAATAGTTGTTGAATGTCATCATACCATGTAGGCATGTGTAACCATGGATGTCAGTAGAACACGATCATCTCATCCAAAACACGACACCAGTGAGGAAGACCCATCTGTGTGCCTCAAAGTGATTTCCCCCTTGTATCTCCAAATCATAGGATCATTGGGCTCTGTATCCACCACAATGAAAATCATTCAAAGCACGACAATATGCTCCCAAGCCCAGATGTGTACAAGTTTCACACCAGTGCCAATTGCTCGGCTATCGTAGTATGCAAAATCATGAAATTCGTGATATAGTGAGGCTAGCATCACTGGTCCCCAGGCAAACTATGTCCTCTGAAAAAGCATCCTCTCCCAAGCCAATCCCCATCCCAAGCTAAAATGTTTTCCTCATCCATTAGGAGCTACTAACCTTGATATAATGGCAGTGATAATCAACCTAAAGTTGGCACCCGACCTCTATAATAGTCCATGTTGATCTGGCCCTCGGAAAGTGCAAGCTCCTCGACCTCCATAACCTCAAACCATGCGTCGAAGCCAGCATCTACATCATAGATCACACAGTCGTTGTAAATCGGCAACCACAAGATGTGCCAGACGTCCTTCAATGTGACAGTCGCCTCACTAGTGGGAAGATGAAATGACGAGGTCTCGCTATGCCACCTCTCTGCCAACACAATCATCATCACTAGATGAGTTCGGACAACAGGCACATAAGCAATGTACCATAGGCCGATCTTGCCCAAGTGCTCTTGTTGCAACTTTGATAGATCGCCCAATCTGCGTAGGACTAAGGGTCAGTGCTCATGTGAATGCATAGGTTGGATCACCTCCTGCACCCATCAAGCCACAGTGTCAAAATTCGCAAAAAGATCTGACCCTATATGGAGTTTTTGACCTCAAAACCATGAATGTGTCATAGTTTGCAAAGGCATTGCTATTTTTCAAACTCCAAATAGCAATGTTGGACTCTTTGAAAATGACAAATTGACCTCAGTGTTGCCATGCACACAGGCATCACCATTTGACTGCTAAACCCTAATCCTAAATCAAGCTAAGTGTCACAATTGACAAAGGTGTTGCTATTTGGAATTTAAAACCCTAATCTCAAATTGTGATCAGCATTGCTATTTACACAAGCGGCGTTGTTTAAGCTTCAACATTGTGGAATTTGCACTTGGTGCGTCACTATATAGAGACGTTGGGGACTTTGACACTTTGAAGTGAAATAAATGCACTTAAAAGTCAAATTTTAAAGTTGGGTTTGGGTCACATACCAATGGCCCTGTGCCTGGAGGTTTCTGGTACATGTGGACTCGCTCAAAAATGTGTCAAGGAAGTACTCTTTGTGCCATTTTGCAGGAGGGTCAGAGCTCAAAAAGGCTGAAACTCAAACTATGAATGCAAAAATGAATGGAAGGCAACCCATCCAAGCCTATTTAAGCATGAAAATTAGGTTTTTTTGCCCCAATTTAGTCATCAAACTAGGTTTTTTCACCCCAGACACAATTTTTTCCCAATTGAGGCTCATTTTGTATCTTTTTTTTTTGTGTTTTGTCATATTTTCAGCATCCTGGAGCCTTTCTGGACCCATCAGACAACTTGTCATCTTCTTTTGAGAAATCACCCAAATCCAAATTCCTGTCTGATCTCTCAAGGGGGCAGTATACCAGAGTAAATCTTCTCACTGGGGCATCAATGGGGCATCTAAAAAAAATAAAAATAAAATTGAAGTTTGATCTCAGCAAGGTTATTCTTTGAACCAATATAGCAAGTACATTGCTTCAAAGAGGGGAGAAATGTAGACACGTAAATTATCCTAATTGATATCATGCACTTGATTCTGATTAACTAACTTTGATTCTTCCTTAATCATTTCTTTACTAACCAATTAATTGAATAAATCTTTATTTAATTAAATCATCAAAATTCCTCTTTGATTAAATAAATCAACTTTATTTAATTAAGTCCTAACGTTTCCTCTTTAATTAAATAAATCAACTTTATTTAATTAAGACCTAATGTTCTCTCCTTAATTAAGTAAATCAACTTTATTTAATTAAGTCTAAATGTTCTTCATTTAATTAAATAAATCAACTTTATTTAATCAAATCCTAATGTTCTTCATTTAATTGAATAAATCAAAGTTATTTAATTAAATTGCTAATCCTCCAATATCCTCTCATTTGATTTAAATAAATCTAAACATCTAAATCAAATGTCAAATCAAACTAACTTCATCTAAGTTAATTAATCCTAATTAACTCTTAACACTAATCCTCCATTCCTCTAGCTTTCGCAAGTTGCACATGTAAATCAATTTATTTGATTTATTAATTCCTCCTATTTTCATTCAAATGTGGCATATTCTTAGAATATTCCACTTATTTGAAATCTCCCTCCCAAAGGACTTTTGTCCTCCAACTTGGCATTAAAGGCTCTTTCATGTCCTCTTACACAAGCCAACTTGGCATTAATTCCTCTTTCACCTTTCCTTACACAAGTCACTTCTTCAAATTCAAATTCCACCTAAATGCATTTAACATGCACATTGTTCAAAATGTGTTCCACTCTCCTTCATTAGCATGTTGACAAGTGGCACAATGCCATTGGTCTCTCTTTAATCCCACATTCATCCTATTCTTCATTCCTCCAACCTTCTCCATTATAAATAGAGGCCTTCTCTATTAGATTTGGCGTCCACAATCCATGTAAGATCATTATGCTCATTTGAATCCACAATCATTCACAAGTTCATGCAAGGTTATTATAGTCATTTTGAATTCAACGTATCCATTTTTATCCATGTTTTCATAGAACTTCATCAATCTTAGCAAGGTTATCGATATTTTGCATCAAGGAGCACACAACCCTCATCAAGCTTATCAAGGTATTGGGAAAGGGATTCTTTCCACATCAAAGAAGCACCAATTGCCCCATGGGATGTTGGTTTGATCATTTTAAATAAGATTTCATTAGCTTTTATTTGTTATTTTACTTTGGTTTCATGTTCTTGTGTTTGAATGAATTTCATGGGGAATGAATTTGGTTTAAACTAGTTTGAGGACTAATTTTTTCTAGTTTTTCCATGTTTGAGTTGGTTTAGGTGAAGCATTCTACACTATCTATTCCACCCTATAAGAAATCACAAATAATTTATGATGATATAACTTGTATTACTAGACATAAATCAACTGAGTTGATAAGATGTTAGCTCTTTCTCGAACCCCTGGATTACTTGGCATAACTATCAAGTCTTGGCAACTGCCATTGGTTTGAGATAAACAGAATACAAGGGTTATTTCCCACATAATGGTATACTTGGCATATCCTTTCCAATACAAACAACTAACTTGACCTAACTGGTCATAGTCTGACAAGGCAACCTTCCTTAACGTAATACCCTCCACTGGGTGGTATTCGACTCAATACAAAACCCTAGAAGGGTTTTGGTCACTTAGAATGAAACAACTTTCCATTTCAAGGAAGTAATTCAAATCACAAATCATTTATCAAAAGGAAACAAGGATTTTATCCTTTTATTGCTTAGGCAATTATTGGAACTGTAGCACCTAATGTGCTCGTTAATTCATCACCTCTTCCTTACTCACATTCTTTATTCATTGACAAAATGTTTAATTATAACTATTAATATATGTTAGTGTCAAGCTGAAGATTTATTCTCCTTGTTATAATCTTGAATGTTTAGTGATCTAGTTTCATTATAGAGTCCCTCCTTAGAAAGTGAATATTAAAAAAGTGAGTAACTCATCTAGGTGGTTGGTTATTTCTAACTCGAACACCCAAGCTACTTCATGTAACTTCTTAGGTCTTGTCTACAACCACTTGTTCGAGTCTTAACCCTAACCCTTGTGAGCGACTACACTCGTGATAGACACTCTAAGCAATTCTTATCATGAAACGATATCTTCTTGACCTTCACGTTCATTAATGTGGTATGAATACTACATAGACAAATTCTTCACAATAAAGTTTAGATCTTTGTTAAGAATATAACTTCCGTTAGGTCTTAGCCCTTCATGCAATTTAGTGAAATCTCGATATCTATAGATAAACATAATTGTAGACCAACTGGTCCCCTCTTATAATAAATTTGCATAACATAAATTTTTACTCTCCAAATTTATGATATGAGCGGTTTGGTAAAAATACCTTGAGCATTGAATCCCCTTGTTACGTATTTACAACATGTACGGGCTGGGATCCTACCTCTAATTCAAGCTCTAGTACAGAACAACAAGTTTTTACCTTCTCACCAACTCTTAAACTTCTTTGGCAATATGGATGACACTAGGTCATCATCAAGACGTACATAAGATTATAATATATATAGACATCCTTTACAAATACCCCACCTGACTGCTTTCAATAAGGGACGTATCGAAAATGATGATAGGTCTTCCTTCCAAGCACCCAATTTATATTGCAAATCCCCTCAACAAGTAGTTATAAAAAGGAAAACAAGAATAGTTATACATTACTTAAGTAAGTGTTCTTAATAACAAACCTAGCACTTAATTGTGCTTTAGTTATTTCTTTTGTGTACTTACTTCCTAATTATTCAAGCCTGGTTCTATACCCACCAAGGAACTATGGCTTGATGTATCTTTTAAGAATGAAGTGAGACTCATATTAGTCAATGGTAGTATCCATGATTCATTCCCAGACATAACTATGCCAAGGAGGGTTTGAGGATAATATAACTTGTACTTTTTTTAAGGGAACTAATCATTCCAAAACAATCTATGAATTGATCTTTCTCAACATGGATATTTAAAGAAAACGAATATAGATTCTTGTTTGAAATGGTTATAGAAAAAACTGCCTCACTACTAGATTTGATAAACCATAATCATCACAATGCATACGTGTATACATATAAGGAAAAGACTTTATCCATTGTAAAGAATAAAAGATTACTTGCCTAATAGAGAATGCAATAACTCCTGTCATCTCTCTACTAATCAGACTTGAACTTGAAGTTGATATGGATGTAGCAAGAATTTGGGATACGCCTCCCTGGCTTATCTATCATAATATTGGCCTCATTTTTCTCAACGTCGAGGTTTAATTTCTCAAACGCTTTGGAAATGAGTGCATTACTACTCTTCGACCTTCGAAAGGTACCAAATATATACTAGATATACTTTCCAAGCCTGCACCAGTCTCATTCTTTCTCCATCATTATTACATGCTTAGCACTTGGCACGTACTTTATAAAAATAAGGCTTTAGATAAACGGTGGAACTGATGCCTAAAGAAAATGTCACATAGTCAAGCCTTTCACAAATATTAAGCTTTTGGAAAGGTGATAGGAAATCTGTCACGCCTTAAGAGAAAATATTCAGTAGGAACTTGGTGGAGAACGATCCCTGTGTTAGAGAAGGCATGTTGTATATTGAGCGATAAGATGTGGCTTTCTCACATACAGTAATGGAACTGTGCCTTTTAATCACACTTGGATAGTGCAAACTTTATATTCCACGGTATCACATGAAGATCCACCTTGAACAGTACCGACATTTCCCCGAATCCCACCAAACTGACGTCTTGGCATTTCTAAATTCCTCATTCGCCATTCTATCCCATTTAACAGCTGAAATCGTCCCTCAATGTCCCCTAAAACTCATGGATTGGTATGACAAAAAGAAAAAGGTTCCATCACGCAGGGAATTTTCACTTCCCCCCCTGATATCCCTTTCTTTCCCTTCCTAACTCTACCATAAGACCCAAGGCAAGAAACAGTTGCAAAAAATTGGTTATCGCTTAGCATGATGTGACTATTCTATGCTTGGGATTGTGTTGCATTTGGAGGAATACCTACAACCTTTTTCCAATTATCCTCTTGCACATTCCTCTCCCCTCAAGGTAAGTGAAAATTGTTCGATCCTTCCAAATTTTTCCTTTGTTATGACTAAGGCAAGAATTAGTTATAAAAACTATAATAAAGGTAGTTAGGGAAAATAGTTTATGAAGCACTTAGAGAGGCTAAGCCTTTATGGCAAAGCCGCGACTTCTACGTGGATATTCTTTGAATTTCAAAATGCTAGAAACTTACGACACCTTCGTGGCATTTCCACATAGCCTCCCAAGGTTCAGCTTACGCAATCCATTAATACAAACTCCACTTAGAAGCTAACCAAGCTCCTCTTTTTAAAGAGTCGAGCTTAAATATTCATCCCGACTTAATAACCAATATAAGCATTAAGAGATGAATTACATACTTACAAAGTATTAACTCTTAAACCAATATAGGGTCGTGAAACATAGGGCGGTGATGTAAAACATACCACGCCTTTATATTGGTATTAACCATCATTCCACAAACCAATACCAACAATATTCTATACTGGTTGGCATGGTTCTATAAGCACGTTATTGCTGGTTAGAAAATAATTATAATCTTTACATACAAATGCTATATGTATGTGTATTCATACACAAATGTATTTCCTAGTTTACACTAGCATTTTATATATGCAAATATTTATACGAATATATATATACACATGTTATCATGTTATTGAAATAGGTATGTACACATCTATCATGGAAGTACATACTACACCGATATATATATAAGCATAAGCATATCTTTGCATATTATATACATACATAGTTCTCAAAAGATTAGCAATCACACATAAAGATAGCAAGGTTATATGGTAATGTGGTAACACTTACCTAGAACGCAACAAGAGTCCATAGACCTAAATAGAAACAATGGTATCCAAACCTAATCATCAAGGTGACAAGTGACTCAGATAGAAGAACTAAGGACTCTCAACTTTACCCTTCTCCTAGGTGATACTCCCCCTCTTTCTTCTAGGAGGTGCTTGGATCATCCTGCATTACCACTTAGGGAAAACAATGGTAGTTAGTCTAGTAATCATCACAATGATTTCATCATATTACATTTGTATTAACATTTGCTATTAAAGAAAGAAATTCCTTGCATATCATTTCATCTGATTCATCGCATCAAATTCAGACATAAATATATCAGAAACATAGCTATATCATTGCCTTCACATTTCATTTTTTTAATGAAAAAGAATCATCTTTGTGTATTTCATCATGTTCATAACATCCATTATTCCATTTAAATGCAGTAACATTTCATTGCTCAAATCCATCATAATATACAACTTTTAGGATTTCATAAACTTATTGTTCATCATAATAATTACCATACTTGCAAAAATCCATTGTGCCTATTTTATTGTTTTGTTTTTTTGATAATATGTTTTTAGGCATGCATTATAATATAATGTAATGGGTTTCTTTTTTTTGGAATGTATAGTTGAATCACATGACATGATAATATAATGTCATAGGATATGTGATTGGGTTGTTGACCCATTTATGGATCAAGTCCATTTCCTATATTTTGATTAGTGATAAACAGGTTTTGAAGGGGGCCTAAAACCCTGTACAAAAAAGAACAAAGGAAGCAAAGATAAAGCAAATTGGCTACCCCCCAAAACACCAAAACATAGGCTGATTACCAAACAATCAACACCCCATCAACAAAATACGAAAAGACAAAACAAAAACATACAAAAAGAGAACAAAATGAGTAGCATTTAGAGAAGTTCCTTAAGCATTTTGGCTGATTCGAGATCCTTAGAGATCATCCTATCATGCATATCCATGACCTCCTCCACATCTTGCCTTGTCACCATTTTGCACTTCTTCATTTTGCTCTAAGTTTGAACACTCAGCCCTGTGCCCAAATCTGCAACCTTTAGCTCCTTATCAACATCATCACCCCCCTCCTTGTTCATCGGCCCACTAAACAGAGATCCTCTAGTCCACTCCCTTGCCTTCTCATTTAGGAACACAAGCCCTTCAACTGAGGATTCAATTTTATCCTTACTAAGATTGATAATCTTGTCAAGGTCTTTGCGCAGCAATAGGAAGTTCCTTTCCAACATTGACATCCTCAGGCCATAATCTCTCTTCAAATTGGCCATGTCCTCCACCATCAGTCCTACACTAGAATTCAGTGATTTAACCAAACATAAAATATAATCTTTTTCCTTTAATCTTTTAAGAGTAGAGATATTACATCATGCAATTGTGTCATGTTTGTTATGGAAGTCCTAAACCTCCTAAACCAACCACATAAGCAAATTAAAAGAAATATCATCCCCTTCCTTAACCAAACCAGAGGCCTGTGTGTAGTCCATGACACCCCAAAATAATCCCCTCCCCTCATGGGAACTCATGGGGGGATCATCATCTTGAAAACCCTCAGGAAAATCAACCTTTGACTTACCCTTGCCTTTAGAGGCCAACACATCAGGAGACTCATCCACATCCACCACATTGTTCACTTTTCCAGCAGCAGGGGCCCCTCCAACATCACCATGACCCAAGTCCTTATCCCCATGATCCGCCATCTCACCAACCAAATTAACCCCTAAATCCTTTGGCCTTTTTTCCACATCATCCTTGGAGCACACCTACCCCTATTTCTTAGCCTTCTTCCTACTACCTATACCCTCAACGTCAACATCACAAGCTTCCTGAATTTTGCATTTAACACTCGAGTTGGAAGATTTCACCTTTTTAGCAGAACCTTTCTTCCCAGCAGAAGAAGGGGTGTAGTCCAAGTTAGTGTGGTAACCATCAAACCAAGCATCAAACTCCTCAATTTTTGTACTTGCACTCTCAACTACCTCCTCAATTTGGAATTTCCCACTCCCTCTTCTTTGACTTACCAAAATTAACAAGACTAGGGGCTTCCAAAATACAATTAACCTTAATAAAATCCATGATGAGCAACATTAAACCTTCATGTAAGAAAGGGTTTCTCATGTTTTTTCTATAATTCGCAATCCCTTCTTCCAAAGATATCAAAAGATAGAATGAGAAAGAGATGAGCTTACCCTGGCGAAAGTGATTGAGCATCACAAAATGATGGCCATACAAAGCCAGATACCTTCCATCTAGAGTGAAATAGCACATCAGTGCCATGGCAACCTTCCACTAGATGGGTTTCATTTTGGACCTATCATAACCCCCACAATCGAGCCTCACCATTTTGGCTCTCTCTCTCCTAGAGAAAATTCAATCTAGCTACCCCCAACAAATTTTTATCCCTATAAAACTTCCTTCCTTCAGTCGACATCCCGGTGACCTCTGCAATGAATTCCTCATTTATTGTGGTATCCCTACCAAACATGCTCAACACCCATCCATGCCCTGTATCAACAAACTCCTTGGAAACATTTGTTTTGAATCCATGCAGTTTCTCCATGAAATGGGCAACCCCTCCCTTCTGCAAAATCTCCCAAACCTCTACATTGGCTTTGAACTCATTGCAATAAATTTGCTCTATCCTACACCTATCCCCACCCATCATCGAATGCATACACTTCACAGAAGCAAGCACAAACAACATACAATTGGAACTAAACACTAGGACCAGATGAAGAAAAGCACCCAGAAAGTGTGCGAGCCTGCCAGCTACGGTACTAAAAAAAATAATGGAAAGGATTTGAATGCATTTACAATTTGGATACCCACAAATTTTGATAAGCTTCACAAGTATGAAGTGTCTTATCAACCTGAGTTGCACATGATTACCGTGCAAGCCTTTAGTCGAGGAGATGGCTTCCCCCAACATGCTAGGATTTTTCATTATTAAGCAAGGTAATTAAATCAATGGGTAGATTATTGTTAGCCTCCCAATATTTGGCTAATGTCACCCCAAGATTCACCATCCAATCAGCCACCCCATTCACCTCACGAAAGGCATTGGAAATATACACCTCATTAAAATCATGCAACATAGATCAGGCGTCCACAATAAAATTTTCAATTGTCCACAAGGGAGGTGAACAATTTCTTAGGCAGCTAATTATGTTTAGAGAGTTCCTTTCAACCCACAACTTAGTGACCCCCTTCTCCCTAGCCATCTTGATGCCATTGTCATTGAAGTCCATTTCCTATGTTACATCCCACCTTAATTTGAAATTGCTTTAGATTAATCTTAGGTATAATTAGTTCATATATGCCACATTGACAATAAAATGCATAACAATCATGCAAATTTAGATAATAGTGTAAATCATAAATAACTTGCCACCCATTCAATGCTTAACCAAAGATGTAGGTGATAATAGGAGATAGTGGGATTGTACACAAATTTTCCTAAACCATAAGTAAACTAACTATCCAGGTTGCAAACAGGAAATGCAATTTTCACCTATTTTGTCTATTGTTCAATGCACTTGTATTTCATGAACATTAATATTTAGTGTAATAGGATAAAAGGTTGGACATTTTCTACCAAGACAAATCATGTCTATGCATGTCTATGGAGGTGTGCATTATTCTAAATTGAAGCTAAATTCTACATGAAGTAACTTGTCAAAGCTGACAAGACTACAAGTACATGAAGTGTAAGCAAGTACCTAGTATAAGAGTTCTCCTAATGTAGAAGATTGGTCATCTGTAGATACAAATGATAGAAGTGCTACAAATGTTTGAAACAAGACAAGCCACTAATAAATGAAACAAAAAAAGGCACTAATAAATATGAGATTGAAAATATTTTGATTTTTCCTAATTTAAATTATTTTAAACAAATCTTGGGTATTATTATTTCATACATATGCCACATTCACAATAACATAGATAACAATTATGCAAATTTTGATCATAGTGTAAATCTTAAAAACATTGGTACAAGTATTTTACAAAAAATCCAAATTTAGTCTAATAGGAGTACATGATGTGTAAGCAAGTACCTGGCATTAAAGTTCTCCTAATGTAGAAAGTTTTCATTTGTAGATAAAGATGATAACAACGCTCTAAATGTCTAAAACACAAAACAAAACTAATAAATGAAACAACCAAGGGATGAATCAACCAAGGGTTTCAAACATGTACTTGCAAAAATCCATTGTGCTTATTTTATTGTTTTATGTTTTTTTAAAATATATTATTAGGCACACATGATAATATAATGTAATTGGTTTCCTTTTTCTTCAGAATGTATAGTTGAATCACATTACCATGATAATATAATTTCATAGAATGTGTGATTGGGTTGTTGACCCATTTATGGATCAAGTCCATTTAGTATGTTTCATCCCACCTCAGTTTGAATTAAAGTTTTAAATTAGTTTTAATCCCACTGAACTTTATGTTTTAATACACGATTTGGCATCAATGCATTACACACTCATACATTTACAAAAGTGCAAGGTTTAACACATAGTCGTAAGTTCAACAGAATAATTGCAACACACTTAACTTTTAGTTTGGAGTGAGTGGGGTATATTCCTCTAACTCATCTGAGCTAATGACAATAACTTCGGTTAGACGATGCACACGTAGGTGCTCATATTCCCTTTTAGTTTTCTTGGATAGGTTGCTAGTACTATTCCCACTTGATACAGGTCTAGAAAGAGTTGGTTCCCTTGGTTCGGGTCTTGAACTAGATGGTTGATGGGATAAATCTACTACAATACTTGTATGAGCCTTTCCAGCTTGCTTCAGCTTTGCTCTATCATCCTTGATTCTTTAAGGTTTAACATAGTCATAAGTTCAACAAAATAATTGCAACACATTTAACTTTTAGTTCGAAGTGAGTGGGGTATATTCCTCCCTCTCATCTGAGCTAATTACAATAACTTTGGTTGGATGATGCACATGTAGGTGTTCATATTCCATTTTAGTTTTCTTGGATGGGTTGCTAGTACTGTTCCCACTCGATATAGGTCTAGAAAGAGTTGGTTCCCTTGGTTTAGGTCTCGAAGTGGATGGTTGATGGGCTAAATCTGCTACACTACTCACATGAGCCTTTTTAGCTTGATTTAGCTCTACTCTATCATCCTTGATTCTGCTCATGGTGTGGGAGAAGGATTCGTCATCTCTAATCTAGGCTTCTCCATCAACATTTGTCCATTCGATAGTTTTTGTCAATGTTGCCCGCTCCTTTTTAGTTTGTAAGTATCACCCATTTTCGACAATAGACTTTATGGCAGTCTACTTGCTACATACCATTTTTGGCACAAGGTTTCCAAATATTAGTGTCAAAATTTTAAATTCTTCACTAACACAATGACCCATCCAAACTCTACTTGTATGTTTAACAAAAAGTGTTAGAATACTTATCACTATTTTAACCACTTATCATATAATATTATACCTTAAAAATTTACTTGGTATATATTGTTTTCCTATTCCCACTATTTCCACAATATTTTTATGATGACTACTATCCCATTTAAAATTACTTCTTTGGCATAGGGTGTTCTTACAATAGTCTCCTTCTAACACATATTTACCTTGAGATTTTCACCAAGAGTTAATAAACAAAAAAGTAGGTTAATAACTGCATTATATTTCCAAGGTGCATTAAAAAAGTCTAGAGGACTCATAATAGTACTTTTTTCAAAGCTTACCAAGAGAAATGAAAATCCAAAATACCATAGGTGTTTGCTAATCCCATTGATATGTGGAAAATTGAGCAACACCTTGACCCTTGTGAATATGCAAGTGTTTTGGCCTTGTTGTAGATGTGCAATTGGTTCTAGACAATGTCAGATGTTATTTTGCTGAGGTTAAGGCAAATGCAAGGAGGTTTCAAGCTATATTCTTTCAACGTATGGCTCTAGCCTTTCTTGATGTTGATTTCAATTTTTTCCAAAACATGAAACTTGGTTTCTCTTGGGTAGTCAACAACACCATCTACATCATCCCCCAAGCAACAATTAAACCCTTCTTGGCTTCTCAAGTCATAGGATCCTCTAAGTTTGGCATCTAATTTAGGTATTGGGAAGTATTTGGCACATAATTATAGTGTTGTTAGTGAGGAGATGAGGGAGAAACCAACACTGAAAGAAAATATTTTTGTTGTCATGGGGATTGCACCCAGATGCTAAGTTTAAATGCTTAACAATCTCGTGAAACATGGAAACACCTTTGAGCATGTGGGTTGCTCATAATGAAAGTGAATCTCTAGATTATGGGTTGGTTCCCCTTTTGATCTCCTAGAGACTAATGGCTTGGATGGAAAAAGGTAAGAAGGATGAATAAATTGAAATGGAAAACTTTAATCTAGGAGGTGATGCACCAATAATGAAACTAATATGTAGAAAATGACTCACAACTATCCCTCAATGAATCCCTTTTTACATAGCTCAATTTGTGCAATCAAATCACATAAGTAATTTATAAAGAGTTCTACAATATCTGATTCTTTGAAGGAAAACAATGTTTTCTCAACTCAGAATGCAAAATAAGACAAATGCACAATTTACAACCTGTGATGGTTAACTACTTTTGTGTTTATGTAATGAAAGAATGAGATAGAAACTTAAAGGTTTTGTCAAAACACAATAACTTTGCATCAAATCATTCAAGATATTAAAAAACACCTAAAATCAAGAAGGCAACTTGATAGTCCTAAAAGATGGAAGGAAACATTGCAAAAATATGAAAGTAACTTGCTACTGTAGATCATAAATGAATAATAATTCTAAGCTACAAAACTCTCAGCCTCTCTCAATGTGTAAGAGAAGGCAAGAAAGAAAGAATTGAGAAAAAACATAATTTTTTCATACATATACAAAAGATGACCCAAAGTGCCAAGAGGTGGCACTTGCAATTAACTACATCTAAAACTATCTCCCAAATATCTCTCCCATGAGAAAAATAGAAAAACCCTTAAAAGGGGACCCAAAACTAATGTAAAATGAAAGATCAAGTGGTCAAACTCAACCTGCATGATGGTCAACCCAAAAAATCTCCTAAAAAGACTCAAATCTAGCTAGAAGTCAAAGCAAAAAGACTCCAAGTATCATCAGGTGCATGTGAACACTTCAGTCTCACTAAAACTCAACTTTGTCTTGATCCAGTGCATGAATCCTATATGATTCACTCCTCAATGCATGAAAATAATCTTCAATTTCACTCCTCCTTTGTTTGACTTTGCACAATTTTGAGAACCTCAATGGAACTCTAGTTAACACCACCTCCTGATTTTGCATGATTTTTGGGATGAAGGTAATCAAACTAAACAATATTAAAGTAATCATTAAAGAATTACTTTAATCATGTGTTGTGGACTAGTCTACTCTCCCATTCACATGACATTTATTAAAGCAATTTATAATTGATTGCTTTAATAATGTTTACATTATTATTTGAATTTCAATCTCAGGCAAAAAATTAGGTCACACGATAAGGGGTTTGACTTTACCTTGACTAACATCATGCAAAGCTTACAAGATATATCAAGGCACTTAAACATTGTAAAAAAGGTATTAATCCTGTGTAAAATGTTTAAATCAAAGGTAAAAATACCCCAAAAAGGGGTCAGCCAAATAACTAGGTCGAAACAAAAACCTAACACAAAATTGTGGTCGCACACTTCATTTTGCATTTTTTCACTTTCACTTTACTTCCTCCACACTGCCAAGGGTTCTAACTTGAGCTTTTCTGGAGTTTTCATGGAGATTTTGAAGGAAAAACACGTGTGGATTCGTATTAAGGCTGTGATTAGGTAAGTATTTTTGATGCTATTTTTTCCTTCGTCGTTTATTGCCTCTATTTTTTGCAAATTTATATGCTTGAGTTTTTCAAAACCCCCTATGACCATGACCTTCATTTTCCATTTTCCTTTGCAATGCATTTGATATTTGTGAATCTACCTATCATCTATTTGTATTTTGCAGTTTAACTAAACCTACCACTCTAGTAAAGATGGTCAAAATAGTAAGCTGAAGTATTTATCTGTAGTAGTTCCTATTTATGCATCCATTTTGTATTTGTTCATTGTAAATGCTTCCAAAGGAGAGAATCTCCTTTTTTTATGTGCCTCTATCTTCAATCTGTACTCATCGTTAAATCCCCTCTGTAAACTTGCCTCATGTATTCAGTGCCCCAATCGGCCTCATCATTTGCTCTTTTCATGGCGTAGGGTTTTATCTTCTTTGATGGCACGGGGTTTGTTCCATGTCTTTGTCACCACATATATACTTCTCCTCTTATCGATCTATCTTCCCTTTTGTGATTCACCTGCTACATTCTCCTATTGCACTTTCTATTGTATTGATCAACATTTATTGTTCTTGGTGTCTTTCACCTATCACTTACATGCTTTGATATCTTTGTACATCTCATACCCATACTTGTGTTTGACTTTTATCTTGCAAATCACTGTTATATTATGTGGAATATCAAGTATTTTGAAACCTTTTGTCTTTTCATAAACAATGGATTTAATCCATAAACAACCATTGTTATCATTATACCGGCAAACATTTGTGATTAGCTCAAGGAGTGACACTAGTGTATGGACAAGAGATTGTGCACTATAATGCTTAAAAGTTGACAAACTTTTGGACATTTCCTTCTCTAGGCAAAGCTTTCTCTTAAGCTTGCAAAGGTAATCTTCAACTTAACTGAGCACTTATAAACTCTACTTTACCTTATGATGATTTAACATTGTTTTTTTTAAGTTGAAGCTATCATGTATTCCCTTTCATTTACATGTTACTGTGCATTGTTTCCCTTCTTTATTTGATGAATGTTGTTCCTCCATTATTATTGTGATCAAACCCATAAAACAATGTGATTACCATGTTTTGCTATCAAAAGTTGATTTCTTCATGTAGAAGCCTCCCTCTTTATGCCAAAGGATTGTCAACCTTACATTATGCACGACTGTCCTTTGAGTTTGACTTATGGTTTCCCTTGAATAATGACTATTCACCATAGTGTGTCTTGAGGGCTACCACTCAATATTTGATAACTCTATCTCATGAAGAGTGAATGTAGACTTGATCACTTTTGTTTAAGATCAATTTAAGATTTTCAAGTTGCCTTCTATTACTATGAAGGAATACACTTCTTAGTGTTGCCCCTGGTAACTTACATTGGTCTTGTCATTACGGAGGTTGTCCCCTCTGATGATATGTTGCTTTTTGAGCATAATGTATTCATTGATAGGTGATATGCTTCTTTAGAAACTTGTAGTGACTACCATGATTGAAGTTGCTTCCATTGATTAAAATATACTTCATATCCCTTCTAAAAATCCAAGAGAGCAACATGTTGAGCTCAACCCTTGTGGGAGCCCATTTTTCTCCACATGTGATGTCAAACAAGATGATTAATGAAATGATAAATGAACCTTTACCTGCACAGTGAACAAACAAGTTAGATAAAAGAATGAAGCTCAATGCTCTTCCCGATGATTTTACTTTCTGGATCTCTTGATATATGTAACAATTGATTACTGATTTAATGCATCCTAAATGAAGGTTATATTTTTGTTGGTAGGACAAATGGTCAGATTTTATATCCATAACTCTAACCAAAACTTTCCATCACAATGCAGGTACATCTAAAGATCATGAACAAGGAGGCGCTAAAGACAAAAAAGATCAACACAAGATTCTGCCATAGGCAATGATGGACATATTCTCTTTCCATGTGTTTTCCTTTATTTCATATCTTCAGATATATATATTTCCTTTATGATGTATTAAATCAGTCATGCCCATGGCTTGTGTGGGACATTCAAACATTTTTTCTTGTACAGTGAATAAAACAAAAAAAAATTATGCAAACTTATATGAATCTTTTGTGTTGTAAAGAACAATTGCATAATGAATCTGAATTTCATTTGAAATCTCCTTTGTGCAATGGTTTAAGCATAGCATAAATTTGTTTTTATACCTTTCACTTTTAAAAGCAATCAACTATCTCAACTCTACCTAATTGAGCTATAAGTGAAATATGGTAACATTTATAGTGATTTCTACTAAATGCTTGCTTGCTAAGCATATTGGATCAGTAGCCTAAACAATCCATTGGGCATAGGAGTCAAATATTTCCCTTATACTCAAAAAAATTAGTAACTCAGCTATTTGAGACATGAACAGTAGCAGAACAAAATAGAAAAACAACTATCATGACACTGTTAAAGATAGGACCAACAAACAGTGCATCTACACTTATTGGAAAACTAAACTAAACTGAAATGAAATGTGCTTAGAGCACTTATTAACTTAAAACCACTATTTAACTATGTACAAAAACAACCTTTGATCTTTAAGAGCACTGTTTGAGGTGAATCTCATTGACAAGGATTGGCAACACCTCTCCATCTAGCTTTGAGAGTTGAAATACATTATGTTGTTTGCATTTTGTGATAATGTATGGACCATCCCACATGGCATCAAACTTGGTGTGTTTACCAGGTCTGCTCTTAATTTCATCCCATTTAAACACTAGATCACCTTCTTTGAAAGCTCATGGGACTGCTTTCTTATCAAATATTCTTTTCATCTGAGCTTAGTGGATCTCCAAATTCCTTAACGCTTCTTTTCTTATTTCTTCCAACTCCATTAGTTGTGCAAGCCTAATTTCCATAGGTTCTTCTTTTAACAAATCCAGTTCCTTGATCATGTTTAAGGTTGGAAATTCAATTGAGATAGGAATTTTGGCCTCTTTGCCATATGTAAGAACGTAAGGTGAATTTCCTATAGCTCTCTTAGGTGTAATCCTATCATCCCAAAGGGATAACTTCAGTTTATCATGCTAGGTCCTCTGGTTGTCTTGGATTGCTTTCTTGATGATCTTGATTAAGTTCTTGTTAATGGACTCTGTTTGTCCATTATCCTAAGGGTAATAATTTGAAGAAGTATTCAAATATATGTTGTTCTTAACTGACCAATCTGAAACTTTTAAACCTATGAATGCTAATGCATTATCAAATATGATAGAATCAGGAGTACCAAACCTGGAAACCAAGTCCTGATAAAAATTTAAAATAGAAGTCTCATTTGCCTCCTTCAATGCAACAACTTTTGTCCACTTTGTAAAGTAGTTTGTTGCTATTAATATCCATCTATGACCTGCACTTGAAGGTGGGTTAATGGGACAAATTAAATCAAGTCCCCACTTTCCAAAAGGTTGATCCACTTGAATTGGATGTAGAGGCAGGGTTGCAAGCTTTTGCTTTCTCGCAAATACAGAACATTTATTGCATTTTTCTGACCCAAGCATGGGAATCTTTAAATAAATTTGTCCAATAATACCCAACTCTCATAATATTAAGAGTTGTGGTTCTTGGTGAAAAATGGACTCCAGAGGGCCCATCATGAAATTCTTTCAAAATTTTATCAATCTGATCTGGTTCAATACATCTAAGTAAAACACCATGAAAATCCCTTTTATACAAAATTCCATCAATTACAACATAATGGATGGCTTGAAGCCTATAATACCTTCTCTTTTACTTTTCCAAACCTCCAAGACAGTCACCAGTATGTAAGTAATGGATCATTTGTTAAATCCAATTTGTAGATAAAACTAGAACAATAGCTTGTTTCTTGTTATTGAGCATTGTTGCAACTTGCTCATCAGTTGCTTTTCTATTTTATTCATTACCTGCAATTTGTTCACATGGGACTTTGCCTCTAACTAGCTTAGTAACCTTAATATTAATGTCCTACTCCATTATTTTTGTAATCCAACCTACTCTTTTATCATTGATATCCTTACTAAGCAAGAAATCCTTAAATGTCGAATGGGCAACCAACATCTGGATTTTATTGTTTGAGATCATATGCCTAAATTTCTTAAGGATTCTTACTATAGTTAGCACATGCTTTTCTACAAATAAGTACTTGAGTTCATAATCATGGAGAACTTGACTAAAGAAAGCCATAGGCTACTCTAATCCTTCTTCATTCTATTGATAAAGAATAGCTAAAATTGTGTCAACACTCCCAAATGCATATAATATAAAATATTTATTATAATTTGGGTTAATAAGTGTTGGGGCTGTTGCAAGGGCCTCCTTAATTTCTTCAAAACCCTTCTTACCTTTCTTAGTCCAGCTAAAAGGAATGTTTTGTTTAAGCATAGTTGTAAGGGGTTGCAATGTTAGGTATGAACCTCCTCACAAAGTTGATCCTACCTAGAAAGCTTTGTAAGCCTTTCTTATGTGCAGGCAGGGGTAAAGCTAGAATAGTAGTGATCCTTTTAAGATCAGTTATGATACCCAATGCTTATAAAAAATATGTCCAAGAAGCTTCCCCTCATGGACTTAAAAAATGCTCTTCTTTGGGTTAAGTGAAACCCCATATTCTCTACATCTTTCATAGATTTTCCTTAGATGATCAAAATGTTCATTAGCATTCTTTGAAAAAAATTAATGTCATCTAAATAAACTAGTACAAATTTGTTAATGAGGCCTTGAAAAGCCATGTCCATAGCTCTCTAAAAGGTTTCCCTAGCATTGGACAATCCAAAGGGAATTTATTTGTAAGCCATGGTACCCCACTTGGTAGTAAAAGAAGTTTTGAACTTAGTCTTCCTCTTTTACAAAAATCTGATTGTACCCTAAATAACCATCCAACAATGAGAATCTTTCTAAACCTAAAACAACTTGTAAAATCTACTCCATTGAAGGCAATGGATAATGGTCTTAAAGAGAGGCTTTATTTAAATCATGGAAATCAACACACTGCCTAATCTCACCATTCTTTTTTCTAACATGTACCAAGTTAGAAACCCAAGATGTATGCTTTATCAGAAAGATAATGTTACCTTCAATTAGTTTGTTTAACTCTGTTTTCATGAGATGCCCCAGCTTGGGATTTAGAGGCATTTGCTTCTGCCTCCCTGGTTTTTCTTTGGGCTCCAACTCAATGGTGTGTTGAGCTAACTCAGGGTTAAAACCCTTTAAATTTCCATAATCCCAAGCAAAAATATCACTAAATTCTTAGCAAAGTGAAATAAAAGCTTGTTGTTCCTCTTTGGTACATACCTTACCAAGCTTAAGGAGCTTACCTATGAATATCTCAATAGGTTCGTAGTGCTCCTGCTTCACTGTCATACTATTTTTATCTTTCTAACTTGATCATCAAAATTAAATATTGATTCTGGGGTTATTAAACCTTTGGGTAGCTTATTGGACTTCAATTGCAAGATTTGATTGTTATATTGTTGCTCAATTTTTTGCTAGTTTCTAGCAGCAAATTTTGCTTCCTCCATCAGAAAGTTAATAATCTATTCATCGCCTTCAAAAACCTACCAACTAACATTATTATCTGGTACAGATGGTCTCACAACCACTTTTACATACTATTGTACCTCAACATTATGAATATCAGTTGGAATATTAAATTGTGATCATATGGCAGTGCAAGTTTATTAGCTTGTTTATTTTGATTTATGGGAATAGACAATAGATTAAAAGCATCAAAATCCTTAATTAAATCCCAAACTCTATGATTATACAACTTAAGCAAATCATTTTTTGTGACATTCAGGTTTCTTACCTGATTTTCTATTAACTCGGAATCATAAAAAACTTGTAGACACATTATGCCTTTCTTTCTGGCCCATTCTAGGCCATGAATAAGTGCCTCATATTTAGCAGTATTGTTTGAGCAATTGAAGGCAAAGTGAAGTGTTGAATAATACTTTTATCCATCAGGTGAAATCAACTTGGCTCCTCCACCAACACCAAATTTAGTTCTTGAGCCATCAAAATACAGCTTCCAAAGCTAATTACCTTGTTGTTCTGGTTTTTTTTCATCCTTACCGGGTTTGGAATAATTGCATCATGCTCCCAAATCATATAAATGCCTAATCCTACCTCATCCATGTGACTGAAAGGGTCAACTTCATGATTCTTGACTACCCACTCATCTAAATTTATATCAGGTATGCCCTCAATAGGTATGCTAGGGTCTAGGGTCATGGATTGATCCTCCTACTCATGGATAGCTAGGTTTGCATACATAGGATTAGGGACATAAGGTTCAATATGATCTTTGGCTTGTGGTTTTGATTTGACAATCACTCTAGTGCCATATCTAGTTCTAAAAAACATATGTGAACAATCTAATGATAAATACCTGCCCAACTTTGTCGTAAAGTCCCTAGAAACGAAAATGGCAAAGAAAGGTGGCAAATCAATGACATAAATATCCTATGGGATTGAGAAGTTTGGACAAGCGCGTAAGGCAAGGGGAAAAATTTTAATCACTCCAAAATATTTAATGGTTGTACCATCTAATTGAACTACTCCCTTTGACAATGGCTCATAAGTCAATCCTAGCTTATCCACTAGTTGTTTAGACATAATAGAGTTGCTTGCTCCTAAATCAATCATGCAGTTGTGCACTATATTATCACCAATGATCAAACTGACATAAAAAGGAGGTGGTTTAACCTTTTGAGCTTACTGCTCACTCTTAGTTTTAGAGCTATTTACAAGCACAACTTTAGGATGCTCTCTACTAGACACATCAAAAATAGAAATCCTAGCCAAAGCCTCTTGTAATAAATATTTTTGCCTATAAATGTGCAATGCATCCAACATAGACAAGCTAATAGTGGACTTTTTCATATGATCAACAATATTAAATGCAGGAGTACTAACCTTTTGTTGTTCCTTAGAGACAACAACATTGTTTTGTGTTGGTAAAGGTTGTGATTGAACCTTAGGCTATTCCTTAGCAGCTACAGCTTGTCCTCTTGATAAAATATGAGCGTTCTAAGAAGTGGAAGGTTGAACTTGACTTTGTTTGGTTGTAGAAGTATTATTTTTTATCTTTACCAGCTTGTTGTTGATCTTTATATGCTTGCTACTCTTTAGAAACAACTTGTTGTCTTAATTCAAAAACCCTTTTCTCTAACCTTGTATTAGTCGCAATGGAGGTAGATGATTGATTTTGTCCTTGAACATGATTTACTCCACATAATTCATTACCTTTCCAGTTCATCATGGAAACATCATGATCATTATGTTGCATTTGAAGATATTGCTGATCATTATTCTCCTTTGTTGTGTTTTCAGAAGTAACATAGTTGCTCTATACCATAAGAGGCTAATTGATCACTCCATTCATGCATGTAGCCTAGTTATGAGGCTGATTACATGGATAACACCACACATAATCTTGTGCCATATTGTTTTGCACAGGTATAAGTTTTTTTGAAGAGTCAGCAACATTTTAATTATATGGTTGATTGGGCCTAGCATTGAAATTTCTTTTTTGTCCTCTGAAATCAGCCTGATAAGGTGGTCTATTTGGTTGGAATGGTGCTTGATAACGTTTTAAATTATGACCTTGTTGTCTCTTAAGGCTCACTAAATCATTGCTAATAGTTTGCAACAATTTTCCCATTTCCTTTTGGTTACCCTTAAGCTCTTGTAAATTTGAATGTGTTGGAACATCATTATTTTGAACAACTGCTTGATAGCCTAATGCTGGAATAGCAAGTAATGGGGTAATAGGAGACACTTGGATAGACATTAGAGGCTGAATATCAGGGAAAATAGGCATAGGAGGCCTTGGTGAAATTTTCTAGCCTGAATAAGATTGTTCTTAGCTCTAATAGCAATGTCAAATGCTCCTAGTAATGTAACTCCACCCATTCATTGAACCATTACAACAATATCACTATTTAATGCTTTAAGGTAATATAAAAATATGTGATTTGGTGAAGGTCTTAC
>VDFB02006715.1:0-23829 GCA_007258455.2 Sequoia sempervirens | reverse complement strand
TCTCTCTCTATCTCTCTCTCCCTTCCCCCTCCTAATTCTCACTCTCCCCCTCTCTTTGTTTCTCACTCTCTCTCTCTCCCCCTCTCTCTCTTCCTCTCTCTCTCCCTTTCCCTCTCTCTCCCTCTCTCTCTCTCTCTTGGCCAACCTCCACCTCCTAATTACTCTTGGGTATATGTGTGCAAAAATCAGAAATCTAATTTATAGCACCAAAATATTACATTTTAAAATGTTTTTCAAATTAGATATTAGACACGAATTGGATATCCAAAAAAAATCGGATATCCGATTTGTAGTACTTTGGCTTGGGCATTGCTATGGAGCAATGTATTAATAGCCAACCCAAAAAAAAAGTCAACTCAGGATTTTTGAATTTTTTGGCAAGTTCAAAAGGCTACTTTTTTAATGTTGCCACTTTTTGGCCCATCATGATCCTGCACATACCCAGGTGGTGCAGGAGCACCTGCCAAAATGCCAAAGTGCTAGCTTATCTTTGAAGGTTTTGGGTATAAAATCTTTTGTTTATTGTTTTGGTCATCTTGTGCATCATCTTATTGATGGTTGTGGACCTTTCTTGTTGAGGTTAGGAATTGAATAAGTTTGGTATCCTTTTATGGTTGTTTCCTTAGCTTTAGTAAAGAGTTGGAAAACACACTATGTTTTCAAACAACATTTTTTTTGCCATTCTTAGGATCGGGGAAGTAAAGCTAACTGCTTCTTGACATTCTAAAAGGAACCCCTCGACCTTTTCCAGAGATTGGATGTTTTGGAGAATGAGAGTTGAATGAAAAAAATCAGAAAACAGTGAATTTAGGGTGCATTCTTTTGTGTGTTCTTTTCTTTTTCCTGTGACAGCGATAAAATGGACTGAGAAAACAGTCTCCTAGATAGAGTAGGATGTAGTTGAGTTCCTTTTAAGCTTTCTTTGGTTAAATTAGTTTTTGGTTTCTATCGCTCTCAAGAGTTAGACAAGTTTTTGTGTTTTTCTTAGTTTACTACCTTGACTGGTAATTTGGGTAAAGATGGAGTTTTAGCCTGCTTCCGCACCGTACCAAGAAGTATGGGTTTCCTAGAAGTAAGGTTAAGCTCCTTAACTTTATATAGTGTAAGAGTAGGTGTTTGTAGTGGGCGACGAAGCATGCTAAAGAGTCTTTCCTAGACGAGCTTGAAAGCCCAGCAAGGGAAGATAGTCAAAGATTAAAACCTAACGCAATAGGGGTGTGTCTTAATTGACATTCAAAGATGTATGGTGAATGTAGGAATCTTTGAGAAGGCGTGGAAAGAAGATAGAGGTCTCTACAGTGCATTTGAAGTTAGAATATGCTAAGTAGACCAAGAAATGGTCTAAAGAAACCCTAGTTCTTGCCAAGGTTAGATTTGCACCTGTGTATAGACTGACAAGGTCCCAAACCCCAAAAATCCTTTAAGGCTTGGAAAATGAACCAAGGTGTCAGAAGGAAGTTTGGCACAAACTATTGAAAGAGAGAAGTTGTGAACTGGTTCTTGTGTTGAGAGGGCTAAAAGGGGCTCAAGGCTTGTAGCCCTGCCCAAACCCTAGAACAAGGACTTTATGAAAACGATGGAGAGTTGGAGCCTGGTGTTTATTCAAGCACCTAGAAAAGATGACTTTGAAAGCCTTGGAAGGTGTCACACACCCCTATAATAGATAGGGAAACATTTGGAGCTGGCTAGTCTTTAAGTGAATTAAGGGCTAGATGGTGAATGTGTAGAAAGAGCACCAGGAATTGCTTGGTAGCAGAAAATTTGTAATGATACCAAGGTTGGTAAGTGAACCAGGGGTGCCTCAATAGCAGAGGACCTGTAGGTTGAGAGGTGGATGCAATAACACCAAGGGGGTTATCAAGTTGTGACCCAGAGCATTGAGCCAGTGAGGGACTCAATCCAACCCTATCTCTATCAGATTGGTATCAAACTGGTAGAAGAATTGGAAAAGATGGTTGAAGAGCAAGAAGAAGACAATAAACAATTTGAGGGAAGAATTCCGAAAGAAGAAGAGGTTGCAGAGGAAGATAAAACCCCTGAACTTGACCCTATTCTGAAGGAGGAGCCTTTCTTGAAGGCATTAAAAGCTTTGAGTGCAGAAGCACTTGAAGGTATACCACTATTTATTGGAAAGATGGAACCTGACCTAGTCATGGACTGGATAGAAGGCATGGAGAATAACTTTGAGTGTGATGGAGTCACGGAAGCTCAGAAGGTGAAGGTTGTTAAGTCAAGATTGAGAGGATCAGCTTTGACATGGTAGAAATTTGTTCAGATTGAGAGGGAGAAAGAAGGCAAGCAGCCCATATCAACTTGGAAAGGAATGGTTGCTAAGGTAAAGGAAGCATATATGCCAAATGATTATGAGATCCAACTTCACAAGAAGAGGTAGAGTCTAAGGCACAAAGACCAAGATGTCAGCACCTATACTGAAGAGTTTTAGAAGCTTTTCTTGAGATCTAATGTGACAGAGGATGAGAGCCTCAAAGTGGCTAGGTATCTCAATGGGTTGAAGTGGAATATCCAAGAGGAAATGGCTTTACTAAGTCCCAAGACAGTCCACCAATGTTATCAACTAGCTGTAAAGATTGAAGAGAGGAACAAAAGAAAGCATGATCAGTCCTCTAAAGGTAGAGGCAAGGGCAGAGATCAAAGAGGATAGCATGGAGGTTACCAAGGAAGAGGTAATGATCAAAGAACCCAAGGAGAATCTAAGCTTACTGAGCATGGAAGTGAAACATCTTCAAGAGGAGGATTTAATAGAGGAAGAGGACCTCAAGGAGGTTCAAACAAAGGAAGGGGAGCAGGCAGAAGTAACTCCTACTTTGCCACCATGAAATGTTAGCACTGCAATCAACTAGGTCATCCAGCTTATAGATGCCCAGAGAAAGCTTCTTCATCTAGCAATGAGAAAAGAGTAGCCTATGCACAAGAGGACACCATGAGTTTCAAATCACCTGAGATCAGTCATATAGAATCAGAAGTAGGAGAAAATCTGACGTTTAACAGAGTGTTGATCAGACAACCAGTCAAAGAAGAACCCAAGCAAAGGAGAGCTTTGTTTAGAGCAAGGTGCAAGATATTGGGAAAGGTATGCAAGGTCATTCTGGATTCTAGTTCTATAGATAATATCATCTCTGAGGAGGCAGTAACTAAGTTAAAATTGCAGAAGGTACCTCATACCAACCCCTACAAGGTTACTTGGCTGAATAAAGGGCAGAGTGTTCTAGTGAATGAGCAGGTTACAGTGGAATTCTCAATTGGAGGCTACAAAGACAAGCTGATTTGTGATGTACTACCCATGGATGCATGCCATATTCTTCTTGGAAGGCCATGGCAATATGATAGAGGTGCTATATATCATGGAAAAGAGAATACCATTGAATTTAAAAAGGATGGAAGAACCTTCAAGATGCAATCATTGATTGAGGATGATGAAGGACAGTCCAAGGTTCCAAACATCATGTTGAGCAGTGGCAAGGAGTTCATTAAGGATCTACACCAAGGGAATGAAAGTTATGTGGTCTTAATGCAGTCCAAAGAGGAAGAAAAGGCTGAAAAGACAGTCATACCTGAAACAGTTCAAAGGCTGCTAGAAAAGTACAAGAGCATAGTGAGTGATGGAACACCTGCAACTCTACCACCAAAGAGAGCAATAAGTCATCAAATTGACTTCATACCTGGAGCCTCATTTCCTAACAAAGCAACATACAAACTCACTCCTGATCAGAACCAAGAGGTGGCAAGGCAAGTGGAAGAATTGTTGGGTCAAGGGCTGATTCAAAAAAGTATTAGTCCTTGTGCAGTCCCAGTTGTTTTAGCAACAAAGAAAGGTGGTAAGTGGAGACTTTGTACTGATTCAAGATCAATTAATAGGATCACCATTAGGTATAGATTCCTAATACCTAGAATTGAAGATTTAATGGATTGCCTTGGAGGAGCACAGTATTACACCAAGTTGGATCTTAAGAGCGGGTATCATCAAATCAGAATCAAGGAGGGTGATGAGTGGAAGATAGCTTTTAAGACAAATGATGGTTTGTATGAGTGGAAAGTGATGCCATTTGGACTCTCAAATGCCCCTAACACATTGATGAGACTAATGAATGAGGTGCTTAAGGATTTCATAGGGATTTTTGTGGTAGTCTAATTGGATGACATACTGATTTTCAGTAAGATAGCAGAGGAACATTTAAAACATGTAGAGATGGTACTTAAAAGGCTACAAGAAGAACAATTGGCAATTAACCTTGAGAAGTGTGAGTTCTTCAAACAAGAGCTTGTGTATCTAGGCTTTGTAGTATCCCAAGGAACATTGAAGATGGGTCCAAGCAAGGTGGAAGCCATCCTAAACTGGCCCACACCAACCACAGCAATAGAGGTAAGAAGTTTTCATGGTTTAGCCCAGTTTTATAGAAAATTCATCAAGAATTTTAGTGGTATATGTGCACCAGTTCTAGATACTATTAAAGGTGGTTAGAAAACAAAGTTTAAATGGAATCAAGAGGCTGAAAAAGGGTTTGAAAAACTAAAATAAGAAGTGGCAACTTAGCCAATTTTGTTATTGCCTAGTTTTGATAAGTTATTCACAATTGAGTGTGATGCAAGTGGAGTAGCAGTAGGAGGAGTACTCAGTCAAGAAGGTAGACCTGTAGCCTTCTTTAGTGAAAAACTCAATGAAGCCAAGCAAAAATACTCCACCTATGATCTAGAACTTTATGCTTTAGTGTAGTCCCTTAGGAAGTGGAGGCATTATTTATTGCCCAAAGAGTTTGTGGTCTTCACAGATAACCAGGCACTCAGTTATATCAACACCCAAGAGAAGCTAAGTAATAGACACTTAAAATGGATGGAATACATCCAAGCCTTTACATTTACTATTAAGCACAAGAAGGGACAGCAAAACAAGGTGGCAGATGCATTAAGGAGGAGAATGTTGATAGTCCAAGAGATACAGCTGAAAAGCATTGGATTAGAGAGTTTTAAAGACCTCTATGGTGAGGATGAAGATTTCTTAGAAGCCTACAAGGTATGTTCAGATTTTGAAAATCATTTTCATAGTCAATATGCTAAGTATACTCTACAAAGTGGATTGTTATTTAAGGGTAATATGTTATGTGTCCCAAGGGGATCAATGAGGGAAAATCTAATTCAAGAGAAACATAATGGCAGTCTTAGTGGGAATTTTGGTATTAACAAAACTTTAGAGCTATGTTCAAAGGTTCTATTACTGGCCTAAGTTAGCAAGAGATGTTAGGAAGTATGTAGAACAGTGTGTTGTTTGCATGAAAGCCAAAGGGGGAGCTAGCAATGATGGTTTGTATCAGCCCCTGCCTATTCCTAACAAACCATGGGAGTGTGTGAGCATGGATTTTGTGGTAGGTCTTCCTAAGACCAAAACTAGTTTTGACAGTATTTATGTAGTTGTGGACAGATTCAGCAAGATGAGTCACTTTATCCCTTACAAGACTACACATGATGCAAGTTACATTGCCCATCTTTTCTTCAGGGAAGTTGTAAGAATCCATGGATTGCCATTAAGTATTGTTTATGACAGGGATGTGAAGTTTATGAGTCACTTTTGGAAGACTCTATGGAGCAGATTGGGAACAAATCTATCTTTTGGATCAGCTTACCATCCTCAGACTGATGGTCAAACAGAGGTGGTTAACAGAGTGCTAGGTAATCTTTGAGGTGCTTGACTAAATAATATGGATAGACCTGGGATATGGTAATTTCTCAAGCTGAGTATGCTTATAATGACAGTGTAAATAGAACTACAGGGAAAAGTCCATTTGAAGTCGTGTATGGGATGCACCCAAGAGGAATTTGTGAGCTTAGAGACCTTGGATCTCAGGAGAATAGGAGTGGACATGCAGAATACTTTAGCCAGACTATGAAGGAGATTCATGAGCAGGTTAAGAAGACAATCACAGTAGCAACACAAAAATTGAAAGATAAAGTTGATGTGTCAAGGAGAGATGTGCAGTTTGCAGTAGGTAACTATGTTATGGTTCATCTTAACAAATCAAGGTTGTAGAAGGGGATGTCCACCAAGTTGAAAATGAAGAGAGTGGGTCGATGCAAGTTGTTGGCCAAATATGGCAAGAATTCCTATAAGGTGGAATTACCATCAGATTTGGGCATCTCTCCAGTGTTCAACGTTGCTGATTTGATCAAGTATAAGGGCATAGTCAGTGATGAGGTTCAGAATAGTCATGAATTCTTCAAAGACATTAGTAATGTACCCCTACCTAATCAAGAGCAGCCTCAGGCAGAGCATATCTTGGAGTCCAGGGTGAAGAAGTCTACAAGGAATAAGGTATACATGGAGCACCTTATCAAGTAAAAAAGCAAGCCTGAATCAGAGGCTACATGGGTACAAGAAGATCACTTTAAGAAACTTGGCATTGACCTAGCAATGATCCCTCTTTCCAGTTCTTAGTCTTTGTGCTGAGAGGGGGAGAATGGTGCAGGAGCACCTGCCAAAATGCCAAAGTGCTAGCTTATCTTTGAAGGTTTTGGGTTTAAAATCTTTTGTTTGTTGTTTTGGTGGCCTTGTGCATCATCTTATTGATTTTTGTGGACCTTTGTTGTTGAGGTTATGAATTGAATAAGTTTTGTATCCTTTTATGGTTGTTTCCTTAGCTTTAGTAAAGAGTTGGAAAACACACTGTGTTTTCAAACAACATTTTTTTTGCCATTCTTAGGCTCGGGGAAGTAAAACTAACTACTTCTTGACATTGTAAAAGGAACCCCTCAACCTTTTCTAGAGGTTGGATGTTTTGGAGAATGGGAGTTGAATAAAAAAATCAGAAAACAGTGAATTTATGGTGCATTTTTCTGTGTGTTCTTTTCTTTTTCCTCTGACAGTGATAAAATGGATTGAGAAAATAGTCTCCTAGATAGAGTAGGATGTAGTTGAGTTCCTTTTAAGCTTTCTCTGTGTAGACACTAAAAAATGTCCTAAGTCCACGAGCATCATTTTTCTTGGTCATTGTTCTTCGATAATTGAATAACTTTAATTATTCAATTAGGTGTGACTGCATTCCTCTATTAATTAAATAGTTTTAATTATTTAATTAATTCACCTTCTCATCTTTATTCTATCTTGATCAATTAAAATTATTTAATTGTGTCGCTAATATATCCCTTTCTTCAATAATTAAATAAATAATTTTTTATTTAATTATTTATCTTTCATCTATAGTCAAATAATAATAATAATCATTATTTGACCTTTTATTCTTCTATAATTAAATAAATGTCAAAATTATTTAATTGTGTTTCATTCCTCTCTTTTGGATAAATAATTCAAATTAATTATCCATGTCTAATTTCTATCTCTCCATTTAATTAAATTGATAAATTTAATTAAATGCTCCTCTTTTCATTTTCTCTAAATAAATAATTTGGATAAATTATTTATTTTCCATTCCACTTGTCATTTTCCTCCATTTTGAATAAATAATTTAAAATAAATTATTTATGCACCTCCACCTAGTCAAAGATGCTCTGTCATAATCCTCTGTCATAACATTCATTTATGTCATAGCCTGCATGCCTTGCATGTCTGTCATACATGTCAGGCGTCATAGCTTTTCCATGCATGGCATATTCTTGGTGCATCAATTCTAGACCGTTGATCTTGGAATCTTTTCTGAGACTTAATCTCAACCATCAATTTTGTAACATCTCTCTCATGCATTCTCATCCATTAATCTTGGAATCTTCCTAGAAGATTAATCTCAACCGTCCATTCAAATGGTTGTCTATAAAAACAACCTCTCTTCTCCATTTTCAGCTTAACAGCTATTTTTCTCCAACTTTCTTGCTACCATTTGCAGGTTTTGCATAAGTGTTTCAACAAATCTGAGGGAAAAGTTGCATAACAAGAAGAAGGAGAGCAAGAGAAAGAATCGACCATAATGGGGAGTGATTTCTTTTATGTTTTGCATTTTTTATTATTTCCATTATTTGTTTTCTCTTGTTTGGATGTGGTTTAATAGTTTAGAAGTGTTGGCTGTCACTTTTATCTATTCTATTTGATTTCTAACCCCATCTCATATTTTGGTGAACCCGACGTGAAATAGAGAAGTTTGTGTGTTCTTGCTTATTTTTGTTGTTTTGCAGATTACAACCAAGAATGCACATGAAATCCCGTCATCTTCATTGGAGCACAAAAAAATGGACGCATCAAATGTTTTTAAACATTTTCTGGGTTTTGTAGGCCTCATTTTCAGCTTTCCAGAACATTAAACGGTTTAAAATTTTATTAAGATTTGAGAAAGTTATGGCCATTTTACTAATCGCAGTTTTTTTAAGATTTAGTTGTTAAAATCCGATTTTTCTTTTGTTTATAATACTTGTGTGGTGTAGGATTTTGCAAAACTTTTTCTGGGTTTTGAAAGTCTATGTCTTAGCTTTCTATAGATACTTACAATTTAAAATTTTGTTTAGTTTTGTGAAAGTTATCACTATTTTAATTTGTTTTTTTCATTCAATTTATTTTTTTTGTTTACTAATCTTTTATTTGTAGCATGTGGCTTTTGAATGGAGCTCCCAAAAATTGCTTCTTTTGGAGTAACAAAAAAAATTGAGCTCTTATTTTTTTAGTTTTCTTTGACTTATTTTTCTTAGTTTAGTTTAGTTTAGTTTCTTCATTTTCTAGTTTAGTTAATTACTAACTTTTAGTTTAGTTCTTAATCTCTAACTTTAGATTTTTAATTTAGATTAACTTTTAATTTTAAATTAGCTTTTTATCTTAGATTAGCTTCATTTTTTTTTTCCTAGATTAATTTTTCTTTAAATTTATGTTGGTTTTTATTTTGGTCAAGTTTTGGGTTTTGTGACTAATTTTGTTAATTTGGTTTCTCTTGTTAGGTTCGTTTGACAAAGAATTAAAAATCAAAACATACGCTTGTCAAAGAAAGGAGACATGAAACTACTAATAAGATTTTAATGCAGGATGTTCGTTGAAGACATGATTTTGAAACCAATTGTCTTTTAGATTATAAAACACTTCTTTTGGGGCATTAAAATGAACATGTGCTTGATTGTGTCTGATTGTGCTTGAAGGAGGTAGGTGATTATGCTCTCACCTTGTAAAAACTAGGTGATCAGAAAACCAGACCCACCTTATTTTTTGTCACCTTTACAACTTAATAATCGAAGTATCCTCTCCCCTTGCACTTTCGAGTGATCCTGAGTGTAAGAGAAATGGTTATTATTTCTTGAAATGGGCCTGCCTTAAGGGAAAAAGTACTCACCTTAAGGGACAACTCGACCGGTAACAGGCTAAAGCCAAGCCACTTCCAGCCGGGATATAAAATGGGTGCTTGAGGAAAGTTCAAGTACCACGAGTGCGGATGTGTCACACGGACGGAGTAGTACTCCCATAAACCCTGTTGAGCGTAACCTCTTCAGGATGGAGTACCACCTAATTGGTGATTAATCTCTCACCCCATGTGTGGCCACTCGAACGGATGCCCTAACTAAACACCTATTATTTTATAAGCCAACCATTTTCAGCCGTTGTTTGGTATAGTGCAGGGTACAGTATCATGCTCGAAGATACTCACTACTGACTCCCTTGAGTAGAGATAGCAATTCTTGGGAAGTGATGACCCAAGAATCCAAAGTTGGTGTGCTCGAATGACGTTAATGAGCCGTGGAGGGGAGCCAATGCCACCAAACTTCTAAGCTATTCGCTCTCGAGAAGGAAAGGTGTTTAGCACCAATCCGAGGTATATCGGTGGGCTATATCAAGTATACAAACCTTTGGCCTATTAAGATTGTGCTTGTCTCATGTGTGTTTGCATACACCAAAATATCGTGCTTATCAAGTGTTTTCTAGATTTTCAAACAGTATTCACCACATTCACAAATCTGAACACAAACAATCGACTTCAAACAAACTTCACACCTAGTAACTTGCAACACCTCAAAACATTCCCAAAACCATTAACCAAATATGTCTAACCACTATCCTCCATATTCATCCTCGACCTATGAACGAAACCAAAAGATTGAATATCTTGACCATCATTTGAAAGAGCTTGAAAAACAACTTGAATCCCAACATTTGAATGAAGTGAGGCAATCTCATAAACCTTTATCCTTACCCAAAACTACATCATCCAAGTTCAATATCCATGATTTTTTGCAAAGGCTAAATGAGAAACCCAAATCTAAATCCTCAAACACAAATGATGTTGTGCAATCCTACCATGTCATGCATCTATCTTCATCCCCCATAAGTCAAAATAAACCTCATGAATCTTCCATCCAAGTTAACGATTTCATTCAACCATCCTCTCCTATCATGCCATCTACATCCAATGAGTCATGTCAATCTATTAGTCCAAAGCATGCTAGCATAGAATCCCTTGCACATCAAGATCAAGGCATTCTTTCCACTCCATCGAATGATACCAAAATTTTGCAACCCCTTCCAATCTTTGACCAAGATCCCATCTCTCAAGAACCTCATGATGATCCCCTTATCTCTTTTTGTTTCATTCAAGATGATTCCCTTCCATCTCAAGAGAAAAGTATCATTTCAAGTCCTTCCACCTCATCTAATGAATCCATACCATCTAATGATTCCATTGCAGCCCAAGAGCATGATAGTTCTTCCATCGCATCCAATGATATACTACCATTTGTTGATCAAGATATGCTTTCCATAAAACATCAGGATTCCCTTCCTCATCAAGATCAAGATAAACCTCCATTCAAGGATACCCTTTCATTCCATGATGATGTCCATCCTTCTCATGATCAAGATATGCCTTTGATACCACTTCATGATAATTCCATACCTAATAAAGAGTAATATAATCCATCTCCTACACCTCTTGATCCTTTTCCAAGTCAAGATCAAAGTACCCCCTTATCCCCATGTCAAGATCCTATCAAACATCCTAATTCCCCTCATGATCACAATCCTCTACAAGAGTCTATCACCCCTATTCAAACTATCCATGAACCTCTTACCTATCAAATGGGTTCTCTCACTTTTATCCAAGGTGGTTTACTCAAAGATCTTGTTATTCCTTCCATATCACAACCACCTCACAATGGACTTGCATCTTGTTTCATAAACAATATATATCCTGTTGGCAAACGAATGTGTCAAAGTATGAACTATAAAGGAAAAGGATTAGGCCTTCATGAACAAGGTATCCTAGAACCCGTTTATATCCAAGAAAATCCATATTATCATGGAATTGGTTATACACCTCACGCTCAAGACATTGGTATCCATCGTAAGTCCAGATTCCATCAAAATAAACCTAAGTATCCTAGTCTATCAAACCTTCCATCTATCTTTGGTCCTTATCATCCAAACCCTAGTTCATCAACCCTTCCATCCATATTGGGGCCCTACATCCCTCCATCTCCTATTCATCAAGAACAATAAAGGCACACACCCTTGATGCCCTCTCAAAATTCTACCTACATTAACCCATCCATAAGACCTCCATATCATTCATCTCCATCCACCCATCTCATTGCTATTGGAAGCAATTTGGGTGCCAAATTTCAAAAGCTTCCATATCAAAATCCACATGTATCAAAGGATCAACATGTCTCCTTGAAGAGCCATGCAAAAATAAAAGAAAATTTGATCCCAAGTCAAAATAAAAATCCAAAAGGCCACAAAGGCCCATCAAGTCAAAAGAAAAATCCAAAAAGCCACAAAGGCCCATCAAGTCAAACGAAAAAAATTCAAAGGCCACAAAGGCCCATAAATCAAGAAGAAAAATTCCAAAGGCCACAAAGGCCCATAAAGAAAAAAGAAGAATCTCAAAGGCCACAAAGGCCCATGAATCAAAAATCAAAGTCAAAAGCTATGTGGATTCCTAAAAGTCTCATAGAAGCAATAAAATCTAAATTGGCATCCAAATTTGCTAATCCAAAAGCTTCCTCCTATTGTTCATCTAAAAAGCTATCACCTTCCAAATTCATTTTTCCTCCATCACTTCACCACCCTTCAAGGTGTGTGCCAATGTTGATCTTTCCATCCTTTCCATCTATCCATCAACAAGCCTTCCAACCTCCTATCCATTATCCAACATCCATCCCCCATTCTCCTCCTTTATTCCAAACATTTGCATAAGTCCTTAGCTTCTTCCATCACACCATTAATTTACCAATGTTTATGAGCCTAATCCTCATTGCCATGGTTTATTGGAGCACATATTCAAGGGATATTAGTTGAGAAACTTGATGCTTGAGTCCTTCCTCCATCTCCCTATCGTGCATATATTATCTTCCATATTCATTTATCCCTATCCATATCCTATCTTCCATATTCCTCTCACACTTTACACTTGGGGGCAAGTTTAATCCCTCTTATCATGCATATTCATGATCCTCTTTATGTTCATCCTTTACCTTTCCACCTTTGATCTTGACAAGGTTAAGAATCTTCTTGAACATCGTATATCTTATCCTATACACTTTATCCATATCTTTCATACCATATCCTTCACCGTATCCATATTTCACCATCCTATCTTAATTCATCCTTTCTTCCCTTCCTTGGTCTTGATGAGGAATAGGAACAAAATACTTAGGTATTGTGTCCATTTCTTATCAATCTTGATCATCCTATTCATTATCCTTATCTTTGCATTCTTCCATTCCACATCTCCTAGCTTATCAAAATCCATGTCCCATTTCCTTCCTTTGTTCTTGATGAGATTAGGGGCAAAATTACAAATGCATGCTTTGGATTTTCTTTCATATCCTTATGTGTTACCATTCCATCATAGTTCACATCCTTATCATTTATCCATGATTAAATCACCTCCAATGTTGGTCATCATGTTCCTTTGCAACCTTGAATCTTATCATGCAAATCATATTTAAGCCTAGCTATAAAACATTATCCAATCCTCATATTTTTTGTCAATCAATCTTATCGTACTTAGAGGAATCGGTGATCCTAAGTACTTATCATCATAATGCCTTATGGAATCGATCATTCCTGGCATCAAATCAGTGAACCATTATCATCTTTTGACAAAAAGATATGTTGCTTGTGTGACATGTTTTGCAGTGAATCTTTCACTTTGATTTATCATTTATCCATGGTTGCACTACCTCTAGTGTGGGGCATCTTATTCCTTCAATTAGTCATACCACATTTCATCTCACTCCATCTTTAAAACTTCAAAAAAACCAAAAAAAATATAAAATGTCCTAAAAAAAATTCAAAAAAATCGTAAAATGTCCTAAAAAAATGCAAAAAAAAATCATAAAATGTCCATAAGAAATCCAAAAAAAAAAAAATCGAATATTCCAAAATCCCCAAAAATCAAATATTTCAAAAATCCCAAAAAAAATCAAATATTCCAAAAATCCCCAAAAAAAATCAAATATTCCAAACATCCCAAAAAAATCAAAAATTCCAAAAAATAGTGACACTTTCATATCACCACACAGCTTTGAACTTCAACAAAATCAAAACATGCAAATGTTGACAATCAAGCAAACATTATGACATATATATCAATCCACCTTTCAAATCCAATTAAACGCATAAAACCATACCAAGAATCAGTTCTTCATCGAAGCATGATCCATGTTTGTTTGTTTATTTTTGATTGTTTTATGATTTTATCTTTGGTGACATGCCTTTGAGCTTCTCCAGGATGTCTTTGACTAGAGAGGCAAGGAGGGGGCATGTTCATTTGTTTGCTATTTGTGGATTGTTTCTTATTCACAAGATGACTCATCTTAGGGCATGGTTTTCTAAAACCATCGAGGACCTATGAGTCTAATGTGGATGAGAGCATTCCTTGTTTGATAGTGTCTTCTATGCAATAAGTATTCAAGTCATCTAAGGTTCTTATAACTAGATGCTTATACTTCATTACTAAATAAAAATGCAAACAGTATTCAGGTCATCTAGATGTTCATGTTATCTAGATGCTTATACTAATTTGCGATATAATAAGTCCGATGATGATAAAAACACTTAAATGGTACAAGAAGCTTCATCACCTTCATTACTTCCATCTTGCATTTCATTTTCTTTATCTTTCTTGTCGCGGAGAAATCAATTAATTGCTTAACTCATTGATATATGTCTCTTGAATTAAATCTCAAATCAATCAACCTGCTTCTTGAAATTTCATGTCCCCTTAATCAATCAATCAATCCATCATTGCAGCAACTTGTCTTGCGTAAGCATAATTCTCAATCAGCTTAATCAGCTCAATCAGCTTCATCAGCTCATCAACCTAGCTATACTGATCATTTCCATCAATTGTTCAGTTACGCCCATCAACTGTGCATTTTCATCAAAATGTACATCACTGCTTTATCACTTATGCACTATCAAGTATCTAATCACTTTCTGGACATCTATCGAGAGATTCATCTTCTTACAATCTATTCTATCAATCTCTCGAGGGGGCATATCATGCTTATCATAATCCTTACTAAGATATCTTTGGGGCATGTATCAATTGATCAATCTTTTTCTTTGAAACAATGCGACAAGCTACATTGTCTCAAAGAGGGGCAAAATGTAGACACTAAAAAATGTCCTAAGTCTGCGAGCATCATTTTTCTTGGTCATTGTTCTTCGATAATTGAATAACTTTAATTATTCAATTAGGTGTGACTGCATTCCTCTATTAATTAAATAGTTTTTAATTATTTAATTAATTCACCTTCTCATCTTTATTCTATCTTGATCAATTAAAATTATTTAATTGTGTCGCTAATATATCCCTTTCTTCAATAATTAAATAAATATTTTTTATTTAATTATTTATCTTTCATCTATAAATAAATAATAGTAAGTGTGCGGGATCATGGTGTGCCAAAAAGGCAATATTATGAGGTATGTGGTGACTTTTTTCACCAAATGAAACAAAAAGGGGTTTTTAGAGAGATTCTCAGATTTCTAAAAATATAAATTATGATTTAATTTGAATTTAATAAATAATTATTATTCATTTTCTATTAGAATTATGACTAAAGTCCCGATCAATAGGCCTATTGAAAACATCAACTTCTGGGAAAACATATATTTTTTGAATCCAAAATGCGCTACATTCTATGGTTCATACTATAGGATTAAAAAAGAAATTAAACTTAAAGTTTTGACCGTTGTTATCAATAATGGTTTTTATATTTTCTAAAAGTGAATAAAATTTATAAATTATCATTTACTAAAAATTACAAAAAATATGCATCATATCCAAACATGAATTCTACTTATATATAAAAATCTACAAAAAATTTTATCATTTATAGAAAGATAGGAGCATGACACCCATTTTTATTTTCTGAATTAAAGAATATCGCATTGAAATTTTAATTTTTCACCATTGATATTTTGAGTTTATCTTTTAACAAACCTAGTATTTTAGAAACTACATCCACCGAAAAATTCTATTCTTACATATTTTTGAAATAATATAGATAATGGTCTAAATATTTACGCCAAGCTTCCTAATCAATTTTTTTCAGAATTTCTTGCCACTATACTCACAGACGATAATCCTTATATACCCAATAATAATCATTATTTGACCTTTATTCTTCTATAATTAAATAATTGTCAAAATTATTTAATTGTGTTTCATTCCTCTCTTTTGGATAAATAATTCAAATTAATTATCCATGTCTAATTTCCATCTCTCCATTTAATTAAATTGATAAATTTAATTAAATGCTCCTCTTTTCATTTTCTCTAAATAAATAATTTGGATAAATTATTTATTTTCCATTCCACTTGTCATTTTCCTCTATTTTGAATAAATATTTTAAAATAAATTATTTATGCACCTCCACCTAGTCAAAGATGCTCTGTCATAATCCTCTGTCATAACATTCATTTATGTCATAGCCTGCATGCCTTGCATGTCTGTCATACCTGTCAGGCGTCATAGCTTTTCCATGCATAGCATATTCTTGGTGCATCAATTCTAGACCGTTGATCTTGGAATCTTTTCTGAGACTTAATCTCAACCATCCATTTTGTAACATCTCTCTCATGCATTATCATCCATTGATCTTGGAATCTTTTTAGAAGATTAATCTCAACTGTCCATTCGAATGGTTGTCTATAAAAACAACCTTTCTTCTCCATTTTCAGCTTAACAGCTATTTTTCTCCAACTTTCTTGCTACCATTTGCAAGTTTTGCACAAGTGTTTCAACAAATCTGAGGGCAAAGTTGCATAAAAAGAAGGAGAGCAAGAGAAAGAATCAACCATAATGGGGAGTGATTTCTTTTATGTTTTGCATTTTTTATTATCTCCATTATTTGTTTTCTCTTGTTTGAATGTGGTTTAATAGTTTAGAAGTGTTGGCTGTCACTTTTATCTATTCTATTTGATTTCTAACCCCATCTCACACTCTGGTTAAATTAGTTTGTGGTTTTTATCGCTCTCAAGAGTTAGACAAGTTTCTATGTTTTTCTTAGTTTACTGCCCTGACTGGTAATTTGGGTAAACATGGAGTTTTAGCCTGCTTCCACGCCGTACCAAGAAGTATGGGTTTCCTAGAAGTAAGGTTAAGCTCCTTAACTATATATAGTGTAAGATTAGGTGTTTGTAGTGGGCGAGGAAGCATGCTAAAGATTCTTTCCTAGGCGAGCTTGAAAGCCCAGCAAGGAAAGACAGTCAAAGATTAAAACCTAACACAGTAGGGGTGTGTCCTAATTGACATTCAAAGATGTATGGTGAATGTAGGAAACTTTGAGAAGGCATGGAAAGAAGACAGAGGTCTCTACAATGCATTTAAAGTTAGAATATGTTGAGCAGACCAAGAAATGGTCTAAAGAAACCCTAGTTCTTGCCAAGGTCAGATTTCCACCTGTGTACGGACTAACAAGGTCCCAAACCCCAAAAATCCTTTAAGGCTTGGAAAATTAACCAAGGTGTCAGAAGTAAGTTTGGCACAAACTGTTGAAAGAGAAAAGTTGTGAACTAGTTCTTGTGTTGAGAGGGCTAAAAGGGGCTCAAGGCTTGTAGCCCTACCCAAACCCTAGAACAGGGACTTTATGAAAACGATGGAGAGTTGGAGCCTGGTGTTTGTTCAAGCCCCTGGAAAAGATGACTTTGAAAGCCTTGGAAGGTGTCACACACCCCTGTAACAAATAGGGAAACATTTGGAGCTGGCTAGTCTTTAAGTGAATTAAGGGCTAGATTTGCTTGGTAGCAGCAAATTTGTAATGATACCAGGGTTGGTAAGTGAACCAGGGGTGCCTCAATAGCAGAGGACCTATAGGTTGAGAGGTGGATGCAATAACACCAAGGGGGTTATCAAGTTGTGACCCGGAGCATTGAGCCAGTGAGAGACTCAATCCAACCATGTCTCTATCACTAGGTCTAAATCAGGTAGTTGTTATTGCTAAGGTGGATCACTCCTTTCTTTGAAGGCCATATACTTATGATTGGGTCAAGTGTGTTTTTCTTTAGAAAATTCCTATTTCCTTTTTGATAGGTTAATTATGATTTGATTAGATGGGTTATGAAGCACTTATTTCAAACAAATATCTTTATGAAAGAGGTATATTGGCATGAAATTAAGTATGATTTGTATTCCAATGTAAAAATTACAAAGAATGGAAACAATTCTTTCAACACATAAACTATTATGTAGTAGTCAATTAAAATGAAAAAGCTTACTCTATATTAGTTAGGATACACAACTAAGAAAATGATCTAAAGTTACTTATTTATCCTAGAGGAACTAAGTATATAGTATACAAAGAAAACCAACAAACCCACAACTACCACTATTTTGAAGGAGTTTATTTTTCTCCCCTTCCTAATCTCGCTAATATTGTCTAATTATTTTAAAAAGAATAAGGGTCATAACAAAACTTTATTCAACCCAATAAATAGATTGGTTAATGAAACCTGACAAAAGCAACAAAACAATTGCTACATTTGGAATTTCATGTTGAATGAAGAGTGGTGACAATAATCTACTTATAGTTTAATAAAATACTATTTTTATAAGAAGGCTTGACATTAGAAAGATAAGTGTTACTTATAGTTTAATAAAACACTATTATAGTTTTACCAACATATACTATTGTATGCTTGCACGGCTTCTTAGTTAATATATGGGAAGAGAAAGAGAGAGAGATAGAGATATATGGGAAGAGAAAGAGAGATGGAGATATATGGGAAGAGAAACGAAGAGAGGTGGAGATAGAGAGTCGATGGATAGGGGGATAGGGAAGGAGAGATGGTGAGAGATAGAGAGGGGGAGGGAGAGAAGGGGATATAAATAGAAAGAGATGGAGAGAGGAGTGAGAGGCAGATAAAAATAGAAATAGAGATAAAGATATAGAGTAGGAGAGATGGAGTGAATGAGAGAGAAACGAAGGAGAGGGAGAGATAGCTCAATATATAGTGGGAGATATAGAGATATAGAGAGCGATAGGGAGAGATATATCAATCACTCTCCCTATATCTCTATCTATTCATCCTTATCTATTTTTCTCTCTACCCCTCTCTATCTCTTTGTCTCCTTAAGTGTGGAATGGGTACATTGAAGAGTTCTTCAAGGAGAATTATCATATCTTTACTCAAATGGCATGCTACCTTCAGCATAACTCCCCAAGGACAAATGACATCCTTGAATTGTTGACATGAAACAACCAATCAAAATTTAGTTTCTCTCTCTCATATTAATATATATTACTATTATATTAAATATATATTATATTAACTATATTTTGTATTATATAAAAATATACTTATTATTAATTATTAATTATAATAATTTTATACTTATTTAATAATTTTATTAAAGAATATAATATATAATTATAATAAGTTGAATAATTATATTATTTATTATGTAAAATATAGCTAATATATACTTAACTATAAATAAAATATTAAAACCTAGCTAAATGGTGCCACAAAATTTTGAACCACTAACATTAACAGAAAACTAATGAAACCAAAGTTGTAGCTCATCAAATTGAGAAGAAAGGTCACCCAAAGACCAAGGAAGAGTTTGAGTAGTGGAAACAAGGTCAATGCCACGTCAAGGAAGGAGTTTGAGGTGAAAACAAGGTCAATGCCAAAGACGAGTAGAAGAGTTTGGAGTTAAAAGGCCATACTAGCCGATGAAGAGTTTGAGGAGGAAAAGGACACAATATCACGAGAAGAGTTTGAGAGTGAAAAACGAAAATAATACCATTAAGGAAGAGTTTGGAGTTAAAACAAGGTCAATACCAGTCTCCATGAAGAGCTCTGAGGAGTGAAACAACATCAATATTAACGCCGAGGAAGAGTTTGGATATGAGTGAAACAAGGTCAATGCCCAGCACCAGGATCAGGTTAAGGGCACTGTGGAAAATCAACCAATCCACTAAAGGCAATGAGTACTATGAGTACACAATGGAGATGGGATATGAGTTTGAATTAATCATATCAATTCAAATGTCAGTACTGTCATAAAACATCAAATCCCCATGAATTCAAAACCTACTACAGAATGACTCAAAACCTAAATTGCATTTTCCCTAAAACCATCAGACTTTACAATTTTCTCTGCAACTTCATCTAGATCAACCTAAAATATCTAACCTACTAACTCGTACTTTTGGCTTTGAAATCCTTCTTATAAAAAAAGGAGCAAACAAGCATCGGGCCAGAAAGCACACGTGTCACCAACCAATTGGACCACCTTGTGATATTCCAAAAATTTGTTACAATAACAATCTCCCCAAAGAATCTTCTTGTTCATTGTGCCCTCTAAGAATGGTTGATGCAGCAACAAAAAAATTCAAGAATTCCACACGTAGAGTGTCACCAAAAAACAAAACTGGAATCTATTGTTATTGCAACAACTGATTTGTCAACCGTTAGCAACCTACTCGTTTTCACTCTTAGTTAAATATACATTTACCCATTTCTAGTACTCTTCATCAGTTGGCCAATCAAAATTGATCACGTCATTCACCTTAACACTATAAGGTTTGAACTTAACTGGCACTTGATTTGCTTCTCTTTGAAAAGACTCCAAGAATGAGCTAGTGCTAATGATTTTGTGCATACAGCTCACCAACAAATCATAACCTGAGTTGCCCTATTTTTCAGGGTTTTGTAGTCCAAACATGATATAAAAGGGCTCTTACATTTTTTGTTATTATTGTAGCTTGTGTAAGAGGCCCCATGGATATTGTTGTAATTGTAGGATGCATCAATAGGGCGTAGGATGAGAAATAAAGAAGGTATAGCTATTGTCCTCAATAGTTTTGTGAAGAAAAGCATGTGAAATGAGAGGTTCAAGCCTAGGTTTCAACAAAACATGTATGGGAGATCTGATTTTATGTGAATTTTTATCCTATATGACTCTTAATGGGTTGTTTCAAACATTGAATGATAAATGATATGGGGTATTGACGACACACACACACATATATATATATATATATATATTCATGTATGTATGTATCTATGTATGTATCCTCTGTGTATGTATGTGTATGTGTATGTATGTATGTATATGTATTTTTAAATGTAAATGTAAATGCAATTATTGGATGCTTTCCTAGAACAATAAATACAACATATTATTAAAGAAATCTATATTTATGTATATAAATGTGTATTTCTAAATGCAAGTGTAAATGCAAAGAGCATATGGTTTTGTAGTGTTATAGATACAACATATCCATAAATTAATGTAATTGAAATTCTAAAGTCTTCAACACATATAATATGAAATAGATAAAACTATTAAACTACATGAAAAAAAAATAAATGAAAACAAAGTGAATGCATATGTATGTATTTGTAAATGTATGTGTATTAGTGATAACGCCCTCCCACACACACAACCCCTTAAAAATTAAGTAGAATAGAGGAATATAATCTTTGACTCAAAGTTGATTCTCTCCTACCTGATGCAATTAGTCATTTTATCCTTACAAACATTTATAGTGATTACTAGAGGCACGTAGACCAATTCTTCATAATAGAAGAATTTGATCATACTTTTCCAATGATGGCATTATGAGAAAAACCTTAGGTTAAATGAATAATTCCTAGCTAAGTTCTTTAAATCATGTCCAACCGTATAAGAGAAGACCGCTACTATGTGTACCTGGATACCATGGAGAAAGGCTAGTATTTGGGCTCTTTCATCAATCATCCTAACTTAAAACATTCCAAAAGTCTCCTAGAAATTAGACAGAGGAAGATTTAATATGACTTTAAAAAAATTATTGCCAAAAGCTTAAACTTAAGGATGACTTTAACTAGGCTCTAGTACACACTGCTAACTTCTAATTTAGACAATATATGGAAATTAAATGTAAATTTTCTGCTATTTTTAGTCATGTAGGTGTCCAATAAATAAACCACTTGGTGGTGTTTCCCTTCAAGTTTATTTACTTGAATGAAGAGAAAAAGTCCTTTGATTACAATTAGAGAATACATTTGAGGCCTTGGTTGTGTAACCGGTGGACCATAGTCACATTTAACACTTGTTACAAAGTTTGGGAGTTAAAATGTTAAGTAGATTTGATTTGTGATGGACACATTTGGACGGTAGTAACAATAGCTTGCAATCTATCAAGACTTGATTACCTTATAACCTATGAAATTCTAGTGATGAAATGATAGATTAATCATAATGTCACCTTGGGATCACATCACCATGAAAGAACTTCATCCAACATCCTTACGAGTGTAGGTACCACCAAATAGGTATTTGTCAGATCTGTCTTCCTCGAGCGAGGGAAATTCAGGAAGAGAAGAGGAAAGCGAGACATGTAGTATGTCTAAAAGAGGGAGATCAACTAGAGGTCAGAAGATTAGAAGAAAATTTCGTAAATGCATGGATTTTTTTTCTTGTTGAAGGGGGGTCATGTTCTTATGATGATGAGCATAGGTGATAATCGGTGTCTCAGGTATAAACATCTAAGGAAACAATGGGTACCTGCTGAAACCTTAATAAGCACCGATTTTGTGTCAACGAGTATATATCGCGATAGCACCACTGCCATTACATGGTTTGGGCCTATTTTGCATGGACGGCATAAAGGTCTATTACAACAAAGTTACTGAATTGATGGAGTATGTCAGACCCTGTTATAGTTACAAAGATTAGATGCAACTGGTTCGATATACATGAAGTATGCTTATGTATGCACTATAAGCAAATTATATACAACTAAAAGATAAGGATCAAAATAAAGGAGTGGCTATGTACATTGATGGAAGGCCAAAAGCATCAAGGAATATTGCAGGGTTTATAAACAGTACACGACCTGGGTCAACAAATAAGCAACCCAATTGCATATTCGAGGCACGCGAGGGAAACCGTGTATTCGTATGTGCGATAAAATCAATAACTGCAGGGGAAGAGTTGCTACTCGATTACAATTTGAATCAATTAGTTACAAACACAGTTACTATGAGGGTGGTACTTACTATGTACCATTTTACCCAACCTCCAATTAATGACTCCAATATACCATTTTATTCTTTTTTTTCATAAGTCTATTAGTTTCATTTTGGTAATGTTTTTTTATATTTAATTTTTGTCATAGGGCGACATTGATCATATGAAGAAGGCTCTGGCCCATAGCACAAATCATGATGTATCTTCAGTCGCTTCTACTCGACAGGTTTACCTCATTGTAATTGTACAAATTAGATATGAGCAAAATGTTTTATTATTATGTTTTTTTCATAATTTTCTTTGGGTTAATTTTGATAATGTTTTTAATATTCTTGTTGCAGTCGACTAATCAGGGAAAGGCACCAATAGTAGAGGAGAGCATCCATACTGAGGTGCAGTCAATATTTTCTGATGATGACATGGCTTATTTAGCAAACCCTTTCGATACGATAAAGAGGCTCATAAAAAAATGCAATGAAGAAATGACTTAGTTGATGTTCAAAATGCCTCAATCAGATGAGATAAGAGAGAGGGTTAAAGAATTGACAGAGAGATTACAAAACTTGCAAGTAAGTTGTCATGAGGTCTTTAATTATAACATAAGTTCATTCATGGTTTTATATTTTGTACTCTTTTATGTCATGAACTAAAATATGTGTTGTTTTTATAGGGTTATTTGCCTCCTCATGATGCTCCTAGCCATGATCAGGGTACTGCAAGTGCTTCCTGAGGAGTAAGGGTTGGTACAAGTGTCCATCCTAATCTTCCTATGCATACATCACATTATTTGACCCCATCATTTGTGCCTATATTGTCGTTTCAAATGTCAGCAACACATACCATGCAGGCATCTATTAACGCACCCTCTGGCAGCGAACACATACTAGAACATGCATCAGGACATGTACCTAGGGATGCAGAGGCCACTGGTACTGGTGATGTTTTAGTAGCATTTCCTAGATCTTCCTATATTACTAGTACATGAACATTATTGGTCACACTTGTGGTGACTGAGGATTTCATTCCCATAAAGATAGATAACGTCCCAAGTACTTTAAAATGTTTTAATTATTATTCTATATAATCCAATTGAAATTTACTTATTGATCACTCTTTTTAGACTATCGATCCCATGATCATTTTGTAGGAAATGATGTTTTTTATAAACATCTAACTGATATTACATTGGAGCTCTTCAGGCCCACCATACGTACATGGTGGGATGCCCAAAATGAAGATTTAAAGGATGAGCTCATTAACCATTTAGTTGTCTTGTTTGGTGATAAAACATTCAACCGAACCAAGGTCCTTAAGAAAGATGGTACCTATCTAAAGTATGCGAGGGACCAATATAGGTCACATTTAGAGAAGAACAAAAAGTACGAGCATCCCCCCATGATTCCAGAGAGGGAGTGGAAGGACC
>VDFB02006714.1:0-34753 GCA_007258455.2 Sequoia sempervirens | reverse complement strand
TTGATAATTATTTTACTCCTTTTGTTGGTCCTGATTAGTGAGTGGAAAGATGTGAGGATGACAATTCATGATATGGATGGTTAAAGTTCTAGTAGTGGTTTTATCATAAGGACTCTTCATGCTCCCCATGTTGATGTTTGCATTAGGTAAAGTTGTCCCCAGTATTATAGAGGTATCACTAACATGTTTAGGTTCTTTGATTGTTGAATAACCAAGACCTTGATTCTTAGGATTATTAATAATTTGTAGTGGTTCTAGGATACCTATTCATGTAGGCCTAGTCATTTGCCTTGGCAATGCATCCGTTGATAAATTTTGTTTTCCACTAAATATGATTTGTCTTGGAAAAAAGGTGCTAATCCTTCTTTGTTTTGCTGTGGATCTTCAAAGGTGATAGTTTCTTCATTGGTAAGATAGCTTGCTCTAATAAATGTAAGTGATCCAATTTTATAAATCTTAGGTTCTTCAATATTATGGATATCTTCATGCTCAATGTCTTCGATTTGAGTTTGGGATGTGCGAGATTTTGATTGTCTCCAAGAGATGCCAATGATTCATAGTCGATGCAATAACTTTCTTCATGATCACTATGAAATTATGTGGATTCTTCTATGCTTTAATCATTTGTTTAAGGATACTGAGAGTAGGAGAATCTTGTTTTGGAAGATCATCTATGTGTCTTGTGGAAGCATGTGTCTCATGGGTAGATGTAGGAGTGTTTGGTGTATGGATGTAAGAGAGGGGGACCAACCACGTCAAGGCCCTAGGTCATGGAGAGCCAAGGGCGGAAGGCTGCCCTAACTTACCTCACTCTAAAGGGGTGTTTTAAATGAGGGACGAGAATGATGAGGACTATAAAGTCCTTTGATCACTCTGTAGACCTAAATTTTAGTTAAGGCTAGGAAAGCTAGTTTTTTTGGAGACAATACTATGCCTCAGACAACTCTTTGTCTGAGGACAACAATGTAGTTTTGGGATGTCAGCACGACTCACTGGCATCTCTTGGGAATGTTGGCATTCGTATGGCCAAAAAATAGTGAACAACGTAAAATTTCCAAAAAGACCTGCTAACAACCTAGCTAGTTCAATCTAGATGGTAAAAATAGAATGAGAAAGTATGTGAAGTAGATACTAAAATGATAAAGTAAATAGACAAGAACTAGGGTGACAAATATAATCTCACAAAAGCGCCTATTCACCAACTATCTCAAAATGCGCAACCACCTACACACAAGAAAAAGAGGAAATTTGTTGGGGTTGTATAGGGGCATGCCTCAGTCAGACCCCTATTTTGGTGCTTCCACCTGCACAAACAACCAAATAGCAACGAGAGAGAAATATGCGATAAAGAAGTAAAGAAAGAAGGAGTGCAAATAACACTACAAAACAATAAAGATCTACTCAACCAAATCGTAAAGGAGAGGAATGAAACGTTACCACCTCCACCAAGAACTCACTAGCCAATGGACGAGAAAAGAGGACTTGAACAATCACCACAACCTCAACCGTGATGAAGGGAGGTTTCACAAAACCTCAAGCCCAGGCTGTAATGGCTTGCTTAACGGAGTTGATGGAGTTTTGTTGCTGTTGTAATGGAGTACTAAAGTGTTGTTGAGAGTGGAGAATGCCAAGAGAATGAATTTAAATGCTTATAAGATGCAAAAAAAGATGAGTTGAATGAAGAATGGAAGAATTTGAAGGAGAAGGGGGGAGAATCTTTCATTTTTAGGGTCAGTTGGTCAAAGAGGAACATTACAAATCGTTCCCAATAGGAAGTGTAATGCCTCTACCAACTTTAGATGCAAGAATCCTCTAGGGACATAAGTACATCACACAAGCGTCCCCGATAAATATTCTTCTACCGACACAATAGACAGACGCAAAGTGGAAGGAAGGAAGCCTGCTAATGTGGAATTTTGACTTCGGATTTGGTTTTCTAAGGTGAGGATGTACAAAAGGGGGAATTTGTGTAAGGGGTGAAAATTCACTCCAATACAATGGGTATGGTCTTCATTTGGAAAATTGTATATGGCTTGGAAGATACTCATTAAGTCATTGTAGTATTTCAGTGATATGGATTCTTGATCTTGACTGATTTTTGAAGTACCTTTGTTATCAAATTGAAAGAGACCCATTAGATCATGAGAAGATATGGATTCTTGATCTTGACTTAGTTAATAGTAATCTTTGTTAACAGTTTGGAAAAGACCCATTAGATCATGATAGTATGTAGGAGATATGGATTCTTGATCTTGCGTTAGTTTGGAGTTATCTTCGGTACACTTTGGATTATGTTCTTGACATGGATCAATTTCAAATAATGGATTCCTTACAAAGGGTTCTTGGATGTCTTCAAAATTCAAGCATGTGGGTGATATCTCTTGGCTTATATTTTCTTCATTGGGTATGAGCATTGGTTTAAGGGTCTCTTGATACTCAAGTTGATTTGAATCAAGTGTTGTATTAAGGATCTCTTTAATACTTGCAACCATGAGGTCAAATGATGTTAATATGTCTTGAAATGGACCATTGATAGACACTAATGGAGGATGTTGATCGTCAATGTGATTATTTGTGGATGAATCTTGAAGGTTATCCTTGTTGGCACCTCAAGGGAAAACAACTGAGAGGGGGGTGAATCAGTTGTCACCAAATTTCAAACTTATTCAACTTATTTACCTTATTCTCAAATATGAACATTAATCATGGAAGCATAAATGAAAAACACATTAGAATCACACATAACACCAAGATTTTTATGTGGAAACCCTGTTAGGGGAAAAACCACAGTGGAGGTCAGTCCATAAGATTATACCCTGTTAAAAGTATAAGAGAATATAAATGGGGAATGCACATGCATTCAGGCACACTTCCTAGAGCTCACTGCTAAAATACAAAATAAACTTACTACCTAAAGGAAGACACGCTGTCTTACAGAAAGGTTCTGATTAAATCCATCATAATTTGAACTAAGAAAAGTAGCATTTGCTAATGCCTGGTTGCAATTTCGGTTAAGCACATGAACACTTCTTCACTCTTCTTCAATCTTTGCTTTTCCTTCGAATGATTTGAACTTTATTCACACACAGGACTCTTACACTTCATACATACACACACATACATGCAAAAATATTCCTTCAAATGATAAAACAATCACTCTTATATATCTGCAACAAGAAATTACATCGCTATAAGTCGGCTCCAAAGAAATAATAAAATGAATATAAAAAGTCGGCCCAAATCAATAAAGATTATTCATGTAGATCAACTAAGGTAGGCCACAACATAGTGAAGACTGAAAATAGCATCCTCAAACACGAACCACTTCAATTATTTACTCCTTGAAGATCCACAACACGCTTCAACACCTTGTCGGCCAAGAACATGAAAAACATGAACACACAAGAGAAAATCTTAGATCACGAGCACAGTGATCAATGCGGATGTGAAACATAGATAGAGCATGAAATAGAAACATCCAAAAGCATCTTGAAACATCAAAGAAGCATCCACAACAATTGAACTTATTGGAATCACATGATCTTCATTCAGGAATACAAACTGAAGTAATAGAAAAATTGTCAAAATACAAATCTTCATAACTCGGTCAAATCTTCATGCAGATCTCTAACACTTGAAGTGGATAAACTAGATATACTCAGTAAGAAACCCTTTATTCCAAAACCTCTGAAAAACAACATGCTGATCACACCGACAAAAAGAACTTCACTTCACTACTGACAACCTGTAGCACTTCTTATTACAATTTTCTCAATATCCTCGACATATACAACTTCTAATGCAACAATGCTAATAGTGTTGACATCAATGACAACCACATATCAACAACACAACACAACATCCAACAATCTCCCCCTTTGGAAATGATGGAAACACATAATGTGAAAAATACCATCAACTCAACTACGCTTACTCCCCCTTAGGTTCTGACTCTTCTTTCCTCAACTCTTCTCCCCACAAATATTTTTCACATTTCTCTTCTCCCCCTTTGACATCAATGGAAAATATTTCTTCTAGACAAGCTCTGAACCGCATATCTAAACACCTAAACCTCTAAACATCTAACTACTCCCCTTGAGTAGCAGGTACCACAACATCAATCCAGATCAAAATATGATCATGAAATGCATAAATTGATGCAAATCAATGCATCCTTAGTTCTGATTATGAGGGGTAATCACCCCTAACTTCCCTCTGAGATACTCAAAAGTATCCTTAGGCAACAACTTGGTAAATATGTCTACAATCTACTCCTTAGTAGGCACATAATCCAATCTAACTTCCTTTTCACTTTCTCTCTCAAAAAGTGAAACTTGATAGATATATGCTTGGTCTTGGAATGCAACACCAAATTCTTAGAAATGTTAATAGCACTTGAGTTATCACAGTATTTAGCAATAGGATCATCATACACAACTCTAATATCCTTCAACATATGTTTCATCCACAGTACTTGAGTACAATTATTAGCAGTAGCAATGTATTATGCCTTTGTAGTAGATAGAGAAATAGCATTCTGCTTTTTGCTTAACCATGAAATCACCTTCTTTCCCAAGAAAAATGCTCCACCACTAGTACTTTTTTTTTCATTCACATCTCCCCGCCCAATCAACATCAAGTAAAGGACTAAAGTAAGATCATCATCTTTAGGACACCATAAACCAAAATCAACCGGTCTCCCTTCAAGTATCTGAAAATCCTCTTCACAGCAGTCACATGAGATTCTTTAGGATTAGCTTGAAATCTAGCAGCAATAAATACAACATTCATGATATTAGGCCTATTTTGAGTCAAATAAATCAATCCACCAATCATTGATATGTATCTAGTCTGATTTTCCTTTGGAAAATCATCATCAGTTGTCAACTTGCATCCGATCACCATGGGTGTACCAACTGGCTTTGAATCTTCCATACCAAATTTCTTCAGCAATTCTTTCACATACTTGGACTGAGATATAAAGATTCATTTATCTAACTAAGTAATTTGCAATCCCAAGAAGAATTTCATCTCTCTAATCATTGACATCTTAAACTCATTTTCTTGCATCTCTTTTAGCAAACCATACACAAGCTATCATCTCTCCAAATATGATATCATCAACAAAAACTTCCACAATCAAATCTTTTATCATCATTCTTGAAATACGTATTACTATCGTGAGTACCTTTGTTAAATCCAAGCTTCACCCCGCACTTATCTAATATGGCATACCATGCTCTAGGGGCTTGCTTAAGTACATACAAAGCTTTCTTCAACCGACAAACCATATCTCCCTTATCAATCAACTGAAATCCATTAGGTTCCTCAACATACACCTCTTCTTCCAATTCGCCATTTAGAGCAGACTTGACATCCATTTGATAGTACTTTGAAGCCTCTTTGTAAGCAAAGATAAGCAAGTTAGAAAAATCTCATAGTTTTCAATTCTAGCAACATGGGAAAAGGTCTCTTCAAAATCAATTCCTTCCATCTGTGAATATCCTCTACATACCAGTATTTCTTTGTTTCTAACCACTTCACCCTAATCATTTAGTTTGTTTCTAAAGACCCATTTGGTTCCAATTACATTCTTATCCATAGGTCTAGGAACAAGAATCCATGTATCATTATTTTCAATTTGTTGTAGTTCCTCTTCATTTCACTTCCAACCCAATGTTCATCTTTGCATGCTTCATTCACATTGTTAGGCCTTTTGAAATCGTTCGGCCTTCGCATTCTCCTAGTCTAGACACCTTTGTTCTTATCACCACACTTGATCTTCTCAAATGATTCAACCTTTTACATACCCCTCAGAAGCCTTCTTAGAATGTTCAACTTCAGGATCTTCTGATCTCTCTTCTACTCGTTCACCAATTTCTTCTTCCTCTTGATCTTCTTGATCGACTGGAATGATTTGCACATGATTTGAAGTCTGAACTTTGTTTGTATTGTCATTCTGATTATCAAAATCATATCCACACATTATGGATGGTCTAGCAATGTCTTCATCAACCTTAACATTTGTACTTTCAACCATTTTCTTCAATCTCTTATTGTAACACCGGGTAAGCCTACTTTAGCATAACCCTCGTAAAAGATTCTTTCATCAATTCTAGCATCAAACTTTCCTATATCTTCATCTCTTTGATATAACACTTGCTTCCAAAGATCTTGAAATATCTAATAGTAGGTTTTGACCGCCCCATAGCTCAAAAAGGAGTCTTACTAGTATCACCGCTGATTTGTAAATTCAAGCAGGTGTACTGCGCTTCCAAGATATGAGGTAATATTTCCTTCCAACATCATGGTTCTTAGCAGCATTTCTCTCCAGAGTTTTTGTTCTTCTCCTTTCCACAACTCCATTTTTGTTGATGGGTCTACGGTGCAGATAATTATCTATTTATTCCATGTTCTTCACAAAAAGTATTAAATTCATTGGAAGTGAATTCACCACCTCTATCCGATCTTAGGCATTTAATCTTCAAACCTGTCTTTGTCTCAATCATAGCTTTAAAGATATTAAACTTTTTCCAAAGCTTCAAATTCTATCCCTAAGAAAGTATCCCACATCATCCTTGAATAGTCATCAATAAGCAACATGAAGTACTTGTATCCTTGTAAAATTCTAGTTCTAGCAAGACCACACAAATCAGTATGCACAAGATCCAACAATCCATTTGATTTTTTTGTTTACTTCGAAATGAAATTCTTGTTTTCTTTCCTAACTGACATTCTTTACATATGGCATTAGTAGGTTTCATCAGCTTAGGAAGATCTCAATGTTCTTTGCGGAACTTGTATTCTTGACAATATATCGTTAACATGACATTACTCTCTTAGCACACAAAACAACTTTCATCAATTTGAGCAATCAAACAACTTTTTACTCGGGCCAGCACTCAAGTGGAAAATGTGACCTTTTGTTTTGTACCTGATGCAATCACATTTCCAAAATTTCCCAATATTTTGCACTTACCATCCATGAACTGAAGATTGTATCCCTTATCAACCATCTGTCCAAAACTTAAAATATTATGCTTCAAACCTTCAACATACAAGACATCATCAGTATTATGCTTACCATCAAGAGAAATGCATCCTCTTCCACAAATCACACCAGTTGTATTATCACCAAATCTCACAACACCACCATCATGCTTTTCCATATTCACAAACTTACTTTTATCTCCTATCATATGATGAGAATAACCATTGTCAATTACCCATTCATCTTTCTCTTCAACTCGAGCAACTAGGGCTTTCTCCACATTTGTACAACTAGCAGATTTAGTAGACACGTGATTATTTTCCTTGATAGAAATAAACACAAATTCATCTTCACTTGCATTTCCTTTGTTAGATTCATCATCTGTCACACCTTCATCAGCAGCATAGTAACACTTCTTTTGGAATTTAGGCTTGTTAAATCTTGGCTTGGAAACTCTCTTAGGACACCTTGATGCAAAATGACCTATCTTATTGCAAGAGAAACATTTAATAGGCAACTTTCCTTTATACTTACCTTGTCCTCTGGCTTCTCTTCTCACAATCAATGCTTCAAGTTCTTCAAGTTCTCTTTCTTCTTCATCGAGTTGTCTCATTTCATCCTCATACTTGAACGTCTTTCTAGATGAACTTTCACTCAGATCATATCTCTGTCTATCTCTTCCAGAAGTAGTGGCCTTGAATGCAGATTCAACCTTAGGAATTGCATCACCAAATTCACTCAACTCAAAAGTAGTAAGCTTACCAATCAACATATCTATGGTAACATTAGTTACAGTCTAGATCTCTTCAATAGCACTAGCCTTGACTTTGTAAGAATCAGGCAAGGATCTAAGCACTTTAGCAACAATTTTTGATTCATCTATTTGTCCACCAACACATCTAATACCACACACAAGTTCATTCACTCTTTCCATGAAAGTAGTAACATTTTCATCATCACCCATTTTTAACTTTTCATATTTCCCTTTAAGACTTTGTAGCTTAGCAATCTTCACATTAGCATCACCTTCATACAAGGTTTCCAACTTTTTCCAGATCTCATAAGAAATCTTTAGATCCATCATATTTGTCATCTCAGTATCAGTCAAAGCACTCAAAAATGCCTCCTTAGCCATGATATTATACTCAGCATCCCTGATCTCATCAAAAGTAGTAGGACCATTATGTGGAATAACATATATATATATTTTTAATGCTCTAGTAGGGTTCACCAATGCATCTCAAATGGCACTCCATTCGAGTCTTCCATAAAGAATAATTTGTTCCATCAAATCTAGGATTATCCTTCTTATAATTTGTCGTCCCGGATCACCTCAAGTTGTTAAACTTCTTCCAAGGAACCACAAGCTCTGATACCAATTGTTGGCAACTCAAGGGCAAACAACTGAGGGGGGGGTGAATCAATTGTCACTGAATTTCAAACTTATTCAACTTATTTACCTTATTCTCATATATGAACATTAATCATGAAAGCATAAATGAACAACACATCAGAATCACATATAACACCAAGATTTTTACGTGGAAACCCTGTTAGGGGAAAAACCATGGTGGAGGTTAGTCCACAAGATTATACCCTGTTAAAAGTATAAGAGAATATAAATAGGGAATGCACATGCATTTAGGCACATTGCCTAGAGCTCATTGCTCAAATGCAAATAGGATTACTACCCAAAGGAAGACAAACTGTCTTATAGAAAGGTTCTAATTAAATCCATCATACTTTGAACTGAGAAAATAACATCTACTAATGTCTGGTTACAGTTTCGGTTAAGAACATGAACACTTCTTCACTTCTCACTTCTTCACTCTCTGCTCTACCTTCAAATGATCTGAAATGTATTCGAACATGGGACTCTTACACTTCGTGCATAAACACACATATTCCTTCAAATGATAAAACAATCACTCTTATATATCTACAACAAGAAATTACATCACTATAAGTCGGCTCCAAAGAAATAATAAAATGAATATAAATAGTCGGCCCAAATCAATAAAGATTATTCATGCAAATCAACTAAGGTCGGCCACAAAATAGTGAAGACTAAAAATAACATCCTCAAACATGAACCACTTCAATTAATTACTCCTCAAAGATCCACAACACGCTTCAACACCTTGTTGGCCAAGAACATGAAAAACATGCACACAAGAGAAAATCTTGAATCATGAGCACAACGATCAATGCGGACGTGCAACATAGATAGAGCACGAACTAGAAACATCCACAAGCATCATGAAGCATCAAAGAAGCATTTGTAACAACTGAACTTATTGGAATCACATGATCTTCATTCAGGAACACAAACTAAAGTAACAAAAAAATTGCCAAAATACAAATCTTCATAACTCAATCAAATCTTCATGCGGATCTTTGAAACTTGGCATGGATAAACTAGATATACTCAGAAAGAAACCCTTTAGTCCTCAACCTCTAAACAACAACATATTTATCACACCAACAAAAAGAACTTCACTTCACTACTGACAACCTGTAGCACTTCTTATTACAATTTTCTCAATATCCTTGACATATACAACTTCTAATGCAACAATGCTAATAGTGTTGACATCAATGACAACCACATATCAGCAACACAACACAACATCCAAAAATCCTCAACAGTTATCACTCCTTGATCAATGAGGTCTTGTATGAGGTTCTTGATTTTTATACAGTTTGATGCTTCATGAACTTTTGTTCTATGGTATTCACAATAAACATTGTCATCATTCCATGAGAATTTTATTTGAGGTTCATAATCACCTAGTGAATTTCAAAGAATGATAAGATTGGAATGGACTAGATTGCTTAACACCAACTTGATTGGCTCCCGTAAAGGAGTGTATTCATTTAAATGGTGGTGTTGTTGGATTGTAAGGCTTGTTGTTGTTGAGGTGATTGTTAATATTGTGTTAGAGGTGGTTGGAGTTGGTATGCAATGTTTTGATGTATGCTAGGGTCATTTGTGTGCATGTTTTGTGAAGGTGGTTTTGTGAATGGATCCATCCCATAGTTCACCATGTTTGGATTTGATATGTTTGTGTTTGGTATGTTCATGATTAAGATGTATTGACTTGGTGGGATGATATTGTGTTGGGGAAACTCATGCTTTGATTGTTTGGTTTATAGACTTGTAAGTTTTGACATTGATTAAAATCTATCATGTGACAAGGCATTCCAAAGTTTTGACTAAGGATACCCATAGTTGCTATGTCATTGAAGCTAGTAGGATATGATGACCTCGTGTACATGGAATATATGGAACTGAATTTGGATATTGGATTGACATTGAAATGTTTTTGTTGATTTCAAGATTGAATTTGAAAAGACTTCTAAGTGATCTAGGATCAATACTTGGATGATGAGTTGTTTGGATGAATGGGTGATGTGAATCCTTCAATTTTGACAAATTTTAGACTAGATCTTTTGTTTAGGTATGTCTGAGGATGATGATGAGATTACAAACCTTGGAATTAGACTCATGACTCCAAATTAAGTTTTCCCATAATCATGTTTACTAACTTGACCAAATACTTGAAATGAGGTTGTTCTCAAGCATAAAGCCAAACTAGGTGATAGGATGAAGATCTAAGTCCAAATGATTTATGTCAAAATGTTAGGTTGTTGTATGGAATTAAATGTTTTGATGGTGAAGTTTATGGTTTGATGTTTGTATGAGTTGATCCTAATTACAACCTAGAAAGTTTTTTAACAAGTTCAAAGTGATAGTAGACAAGGATATTTTTGTTGCTATTTTGATTGATACAAGTGAATAGAACTATGTTTTGCATTAATATTAGATGGTGTAATACTTGTTGGTCAAAATGCAGATTTTATAAATGTTTTTGAAGTTCTTTATTTTGAATTTTAGACAAAGGTTTCATTTTGTTTTGTATAGGCATCAAACTATTCACTACAAAGGCATTGTGGTATTTGTAAAGGCACTAATGTTTGACAGAAGTGTCAGACTGTCAAAACAAAGGCGTCACTCTACAAATTTTTGTTTTCCCTGACAAACATGTTGAGATGTGTAAAGGCATTGATAGGGAAACAAAGGTGTCATTTTAATAAAACAAAAGCATCAGTTTGCACAAAGGCGTCACACTTTTTAGGCAAAGGTGTCAGTCTATCAGAGGATTTTTGATGTGCAATTTAATTTAGGTGTTTGAAATTTTTGATGTTGATAAAACATAGTAAACATGTAAATTGACTCAATTGATGTTTTGGATTATTTTCATGTGTTCTTCTTCCACAAGACCACACTAATTGGTATCACAATGGTATCCACAATAAAAACATTCCATAGAACACAATCCTAGTTGTAGTGGTTGATCGGGTTTATCTTCTTATATCAGGCCCACTGATAAAATACATTCCCTTAAATGAAAAAATAGAGTATGCCAAATACATGAAAACCTCTTACCTTGGAAGGAAAATTTCCTTGAAAGGGATTAATGTCGCCTTAAAAAGTGTCGGTACATAGCGAGTAACTTCATGGAATGATGCTATCCCATTGCACCTCCATAAGTCAACAGTCTACAAATGGACTTTAGGCTTCTAGATACAAGGCTCGTAGTGGAGGTACTCCATAAACACCAACACATACACAAATGTGATATTGAAATATCATATCCTTGTGTCTGGAATCACACGGGACCACATAAGAATTCTTGGCATGTACATGCTTGGATTGAGCTACAACTTTTGTTCTCACCCCTTCATATAGCCCACCGGAAAAAACATGCTTGAGGTCAAACCCTAAGGTGATGAAATCCCTAGGTAGGCCTCCTAACAATAAAGGAATGATTAGTGTTGTTATTTCTCATCACCCAAGATTGTACATAGCACAATGGGAGTGGATACATAGACAACCCATTTGGTGTTTAAAAAGAAAAAAATGCAAACTAGAGGTATTTCTCATCACCCAAGTTCACACGAAGCACAAGGGGAGATGATATGTACTCTTTCTTACCAAGCATGAAAGAGAAAGCACACATGTTAATTTTAGGTACACAAAAGATTGAAATGTGTGGTTCATTTTTAAACACCAAATTGAAAGCATGCAAGTTGTTTTGTTCAATTTTATTGCATCTAATGAAATGTTCAAGTTGTGTTGTTTGATTTTAGTGCACAAAGGGAAAATGAGTTCATTTTGTACAACAAATAAAATGTGAGGATTGTGTTGTTCACTTTTAGAGCACTGAATTGAAATGTGAATTCATTTTAGGTGCACCAAATCAAATGTGAGGATTGTGTTGTTCAATTTTAGAGCACTAAATTTAAATTTAAATTCATTCTAAAACACTAAATTTCAAATGTGATTCCTAGATTAACCCTACAAAACAAACATTAGTGTCCTTTCTCCCAAATGCCACATGTTACAAACTGATTAGATGAAATTAGGAAATAGAGAAACCCAAGGCATCACTCTATTGTGAAAAAATGCCACACTGTTAAACAAAGGCGTTGCACTATTTCTACAAGCAAAAAAATCAAGTCAAAACAAAAGCGTCACGATTTTGCAAAAACATCGCAATACAAAAGCATCACGATTTTGCAAAAGTGTCACAATTTGAAAAAGTGTCACGATTTGCAAAAGCGTCACAATTTGCAAAAGTGTCGTGATTCTACAAAAGCATCACGATTTACAAAAGCATCACAATTTACAAAAGCATCACAATTTTGCAAAGGAACTAATGTTTAAAAAAATGGTTAGAACAGGGATGTGGGTCCCACTGGGCGTGCTAAAATGTAAGTATAATGAATTCAATCTATCAAAGACAATGAAATTAAGCAAACTAAACAATAAATTGATCAATTAAAGGAAATACTCTAATGAAATTAGTCTAACAACACTAAGAAAGATTCAATTAACATCAAATGAACCTAATTAATGGTGCAAACCTGGAATCCCATTGTGGATTGAGTACAAATTGGAGTGGTATGGGATGTGGATTGCTCAATTTTCCTAATCCATGTTGATGCAAAAGCTTGGGTTGATGGATTGAATGGAAATGATTCACAAATGATCTCAAATGCTCAAAGGTGAGTGATAAATTTGGTAAAGTTTGCGTAAGGATTGTGAATTGAATTTCATGTAAGATGTGAGGTATTTATAGATTTTTGGAATGGATCAATGGTGAGGATTCAAAATGATAATCAGTGGAGGAAATTGAATTTGAGGATATGAGTTTGGATCAAGAATTGATTCAATGGTCAACAATTCTTGAAGGCATGAATCAAAGATTTTAATCAAGGATCCATAATCCATGAAAGATCAACAAATCCCTTAATTTTAGGAAAGATGTTGGAGATATTATTCATGTGGAGGGAAAATTTTGAATTTGAAAAGGGAATATTCCATGAGAATATTCTTTATGCAAGTTGGAGGATTGGAGGAATTATTAGCTAATTAAACAATTTAGGAAAATCATTTAACTATGCAAGTTGGAAGAATTAGGATCTTTAATTAAACAATTATGAATTATTTAATCAAAGGGAGATAATTACATTTAATCAAATAATTTGACTTTATTTAATCAAAAGGGAAGAAATTAATACGAAGGTGGTTAATTAATCAAATAAAGCTAATTATTTAATTAATAAGAGAAATGGGTAAATCTAACTAAATAATTGGACATTATTTAATTAAATAGGTGAAATATGTGAATTAAGAGAGAAACAATGTTAATAAGCGAAATCAATGTGTGTGATATACTCAGGAAGTTTTTAGGTGTCTATAGGATTAAATCTAAAATTGAGAAAAAAATTTAAGGATGGAACATGCAATACCTATCTCTAGCGGGTAGGATACAAGTTTGTCAAAAGATCCTTTCCCCTTACAGTATTTATTTCACCTCTGTGTGGTTTTTTAGCAGTTAATAGGTTAATGAGATTCAAAAAAATAAGGAACTTCCTTTGGTATGATGGTAAAGGCAAAAGGAAAAAACATTAAATAAAGTGGGAATGGTGTTGTCTTGATAAAGTGCATGGGGGGATAGGCCTGAAATATCTAAGACTACATGGTATTGTGTTGGCTAAAAAATGGATAATTGTTAGGAAAATGTGTCTCAACCTTGCAATTACATAAGGTACTATTGATACATAAAGTATTATGATGTATTTTGAGATTTTGATAGTGGTCATGTTGTCTCTGAATCTCTGGTTGGTGATACTCCTGTGAGAAGATTGATCTACAAGTATATTGTAATCTTTGTGATTTTTGAATAATATGTTGGGAAACTTTTGGAGTGTGGGGTTTTTCTCATGAAAGGGTTTTCCCCACGTAAATCAGTGTGTTGTGGTATGCATGATAATGTTTATATATGTTTAAGTTTCTATAACTATTAAAGATTTGTAAAGTTTTACATTATCCTCCTCTCAAGATTAGTGTAGGAAGTTGTTTTGCTACCTTAGCTTCCTTACAAGTGGTATCAGAGCCTGATCACCTTTGGTTTTAGTTGTGGGTTGTTGGTTTTTTGAACTAATCTAGATTTGAGTGGGAGCTTGTGCAAAAGATACTTTGTGATCTTGTTGCAATAATTTTTAGATGGCAACTTCATCAGTAAGAATAGAGGTGGATAAATTTTCTAGAAATAATTTTGAAATGTGGAAGCTAAAGATGGAAGATCTGTTGATTGATCGAGATCTATGGGATTTTGTTGATGAGAAGGTTTTAAGGCTTGCATATCCTACTTTGGCAAATCAATATGATGTTATGGACCATAAAGCCAAGGTTCTCATCAAATTATGCTTGGCAGGCTCTATCTTAATCAATTTCCATGAAGAGACCTTTGCATAGAAACTATGGAAGAAGCTTAGTGAGATGTATCAAGTCAAATCTTTAGTGAACAATATTTTCTTGAGGAAAAAAATTTATTCCTTGAGAATGGAAGAGGGTGGATGAATTGTAGACCACCTAGAAGCATTCAATATGTTGTTGGCTCAATTGGCATTAGTTGGTGTGGATGAGGAGGAGAAATGTCAGATCTTGCTTTGTTCTTTTTTGATTCATGGGATTATCTTGTTATGGCTATTGAGACTACTTATGTTATATTGAAGACTAAAGATGTGGTGGGTTCTTTGCTTTCTGAAGACATGAGGAGGAAGGTATCCATTAGTGCCAAGGAGGCCCTAAATGCTCATGGAAGACCTAAGGAAAAAGGAAAGAAGAATGAGAAGCGTGATAAATCCAAGTCTGAGGGGAAATCCAAATCTCTTGGAAAGTCCAAAGTTAATTGTTGGAACTTTGGTAAGCCTGGACGTATTTGTAAGGACTGCAAATAAGAAAAGAAGAAGAAAAAGAAGAAATTTGATTTGGATTCTGAGTTTGAGAAGGAAGATGGTGATGCATTCATTGCAACTTTAACAACTCATGTAGGTAATGATGCATGGTTAATTGACTTAGGTACATATTTCCATATGACCTTTAATAGAGATTGGTTTTTTGAATATGAAGAATTTGATGGAGGTAAGGTGTACTTGGGTGATGATTCTTATTTAAATATTGTTGGTCGTGGTAAAGTTAAAATCAAGTTTCCTTATGGTAGAATAAAAAGAATTAATGGTGTGTTGCACATCCTTGGATTAGCATGAAATTTGTTATCTGTGAGAAAACAAATAGATGCAGGTGTGCAGGTAGTATTTTTTTACGCAAGATGCAAGATGGTTAGAGGTTATGGTGATTGCAATAGGTGTAAAATATGGCACTTTGTATAAGCTTGATGTATGCACCATTGAGTGCAATAGTACTTATGTGAAAATCAAGTTTGTGGAAGAGGTGAGGGTTTCACCTTCAGTAGATGGTCATGGCTTTTGGGTACCTAAGGGTGCTCTTTCTTTTGAATCAAAGTTACCTACATAGAAAACTATGTTATGGCACCAGAGACTTGGCCACATTGGAGAAAAGGGTCTAAGGACCTTGAAAAATAAAAACCTTGTTGAAGGGTTGTTTGATTGTAATCTTGAATTTGATTTATGTGAGCATTGCATTTATGCAAAACAAAACCACATTTTCTTATCCTTGAATTCAATTGTGCTTAATTTGTGGGATAACCCCTATGAAACTTGTTTGTTTTGTAGCCTATGAACTCTAAGCATGTAAAACAAGGAAAAACATACTTGCCCTTGTGCGTGGTCCCCTAGCCTTGAAACATCATTTTGAGCGTTAACCTCTTCCAATTTTTCAAAATTTGCAAAATAAAGAAAGATGCAAAATTTCAATTTTCAATGTTAGTGTTTTTCTCGCTTGTGCAAGAGGGCTGAATTTCAGCGCCCCTGCATATTTTTCACCAAGTTTTAAAAAATTGCATGAGTGTCATTTTTCGCTGCCTCTACAATTTGGAGTCCACACGAGTTGTAATTAATGCAATTTTTAATTGCAATTTGAGGGTGTTTAAATTGTTTTGGTTTGTTTTATTTTTCATTTAAATTGTTTGTCCACCCTTCATTATTATCTGTGAGTTTGTTGAAGATTTTGTGTTTGTTTGTCTATAAATTTGATTGGATTTCCTGTCAATTTCTTTAGGGTTTTCATTGGCTTCTTTCTTTTCGGGTATGTTCTTTCATTTTTTTTCTGTGTTTGTTTTTAATGTCTAGGGTTTGTATTTATTTCTATTTTTTCCATTGTAATTGAAATTGTTTTGTTTTCCTAGGATTTGAGGAATTTAATGTTTGAATTATCAAATCTTTCATTTGTTTATTGTCGTTGTCTCAGACCTTAGTTGAATACCCAAACTTCATGTCATTTGGGAGTTTACATTGCCATGAGATATAATTGTTACTTATGATTTAGGGTTTTAAACCTCATGTTGTGTGTTCATTTCTTGCTCTATGAGGGTTGGGGTTCAAATCCCGACCAATGTAAGTCAAGTGATAAATTACCAATAGTGAAACCAACTTCCCATACCCGCCAGCAATGAAACCAAACCCTCGATATTCATATGCATATCTGAAGGTTTTCCCCGCCTATGCATATTGAATGTTACCGCTTGCTTGCAATAATGGTAAAAAATTTCGTTTATGTGTTTAGGTTTATTGCAAGGACATTTTAATGTCGGTGTTTTTCACTAATGATACAAAAGTGCTCTATTTATGAAAGCTTATTCAAATAAAATTATCGCCATGACATACATTTAACCATGTTAAGTGCATAAGTGAGGTTTTTCCTCGATGTTGCATAAACTTCCCTTCTATAAGTGGTAATTTTTGTCACTATTTCATAAGCCTTATCTTTTGATGAAGTGAAACATCGGTGAATTTTAGCACATTTGCACTTAGGCTTAAGCCTAACATGCAAGAGAAAAGAATTTTAGCAATCCAACACTTGTTGATATTACCCCATGCAAGGTCGGTGAATTTTTTTGACCTTACACAAATTCATGTCTTTCCCATGTAGGGTTGGAAAATTTTGTCGACCTGCAATTTTTGGATTTACCAATTTGTAAAAGAATTTAATTTTAGCGCATTTGAACAAAACACAAAAACACCATGTAGAGGTGTCCAAATTCAACACCCTTACACCCAAAATTGTAATTTTTTGCTAACACTCAATTCCACTTGCCAATTCACTTGCATTTGCTCCATTTTTCACCACCATCATGCCTAAGCCCTCCAAGCTCATGCAATTGCTCATAATTTTCCCACTACTGCATTTTTGGCCCCGCAAGTTTTTCTAACACTGGAAAATACTAAACTTTGTAATGTAGCTACTTGTGCATGCATTTTAGACTTTCACATTTGCTTTCCCGAAAGGATGCAATTTTTTCTAGTTGCTCCTCAAATGTCAGATCCTTCTCCAAGTAAAGCCAAATCCATGAAGCACAAATACCAATGAGTCTTCCCGATGACTTCAGTGTCCTCAAACATTGATGAGATAAAGGATACTAAAATCGGACATGTTGATATGTCTAAATTTGTGGAAACGACTCGGAAGCAACCACTGGATGATGGTATGTTCAAATGGTAGCATCCTTCCTTGTAGCTACACATAATCCTAATTTTTTTCTCCAAGTTGCGGCACACTACAATAAGGATGACCAAAGTGTTAGGGATGCAAATGGAAATGTGGTCACGAGACTAGATCCAGAATTATTTGACAAAGCTTTCTTGTATCCTAGTAAATTGAAAATTATGCAGATATCACTATGGAATATTCACAAGAAGAATATGAGAGAGATACAGACACTTGTAAGAAAGTGATTAATAGTAAGTGGTTGAAAAACCCAAAGCCAATTGTTTCAAGGTGGCCTAAAAGCTTTCCACGCAGTGACTTCATTGAAGAAGTGAATAATTTGATCACTCTTCTCAGTAGAGTGAAAGGGTTTCCTACCTCATCCACCTTTCAATATTGGATGTATGTATACATCAAGATCATATGGAGGGGAAAGAAACAAATATTTTGGGGTCAATAGATCAATGACATAATTCACGATCAATTGATAAAGGTACACACTTCACTAAAGTTCTATATGACATCATATTTGGTGTATGTTGTTGCTATAATGAGGAATTATCCAAGGTTTACATCAGATGGATATAGAAGAGTAACTCTAATATATAATTACTATCCCTAGATAACTCTTGATAGAAGTATTCATCACTTATGAAGAGTTAATGATTCTTTCTTTGCTCCTTTCCTATGCATGTTTGATCTTGAACTTGAAAAGAAAAGAGTTTTTGATGAAGCATTGGCGGTGGTCAACAAATATGGTTGTTTGTATTTATAGTTTCCTACATTCACCTACTTAAGAGTTGGTTGCTTCACGGGGTATCCCTACATGATCCCAAGGTATCCCAGTGATAAGATTGTTCTATTGGAGCTTTGTAGGAAGATTATGGTAGTTCACAAAAAGCAGACGGAGTCTCACAAACCAAGCTTTGATTTTACCCTCATAATTGGCAGGTATTCTATCTTGACATCCCCAAAAGCTAAAGCTATAGAATTTGGGATACAGTGGGTCACCATGAAGACACACAAAAAGAGGCTCAATTTTTATTACTAGGGGATGAAAGATAAAATTGAGAAGGTCTACACTCATGTACATAGGATTGAAGATGTGTGGGAAGATTATAGAATGGAGGAGGAGATAAGAAAGCTAGATTACTTTCGGTTGACCCTAGAGAAAATTAGAAATCTTGATCTGGATGATATTCTAGAGGATATGGAAGATGATGAGGACATCTTAAATCTGACCTATGTGAGGAACAGTATTGCAGGAACTCCTCTACCAAAAATTCAATGGTCCAAGAAGGAGACAACATCAATAAGAGAAATATTTAAACTTATCCTAGCTAACACAAATGTATGGCTAGAAGAAAAAGGGATAAGGTTGAAACCTTTTAGCACTAGATCAAAAGGGAAGGAACCCGAAGGACAAGCAGGTAGGACATTTGAGATAAGGAAGAAGAATAATGGAGATGTTCCTAGCTCAAGTAGAACCTCAAAATCCAAGATTACATTCATTGTAAAAGGGGGTAAAAGTCAAACAACTAAAGGGCCATCTACAAGTACAAAAGATGAATCAATTTGAGAAGAAGAGGAACAACATTAGGAAGAACATGTATCTCCTCATGAGAATTCCCCAAGCGATCCACCTATTACTTCTTCTCCCACAATTACTACTATGTCTACCCCCATTCCTCCCACTGTTTCAGTTGGATAGTCTTTACCAGTCACTGTTGCATTCATTCCTATTGTTACAATTACTCCTACCATGTCTATCCAGTCAATTCTTTCATCTCTATCTTCGGGGTCAATTTTTGAAAGTCCTAAACATAGTTTGGAAAATTTTTTGGATTCTCCTACTTCTTTTCCAAGTTTTTCATCACCTTCTTTTTACATAACCTCCCAATTTGATTTAGAAAAATTTATGACTGAATCTGCTCAAGTTACAAGTGTGGAAATTTCTGGTGCAATTTTGACTAATACTTCACCAATTATAACAATGACTTTCGTGAGTGCAGCTACATCAATGCAAGCTATGACTGTTGGTCTAGAAGGAAGTTCTTCTCCACTTCCCTCTTGGTTTTTATCCTAGACGCCAAAAAGGAAGAACCAAGTCATCTCTCTAAATGACTTTGAATTTGCACAATTAGCACTCGTAAAGACAAAAATCCAAGAAGAAGGCAAAGACTCTTTCTAGGTTACTGGTGGATAAATCAGGATATAGGTGTGCAGAGGTAGCACAATCTCCTCCAGATAAGTCTATTGAGGAAGTGGATATTTTTGAATATTCCATTACAAGGGCTGAGTTAGGAAAGGTAACTCATGAAAGTTCCAAGGTAGATGTACAGTCTACTTTGAATTCTCTCATTGAGAAATTTGATGAAGTAAATAAGGTTATGGATCAATACAAGGCTAAAACAGAGCAGTTAACTTCAATGCTCCAGAAGATTACCCAATCTTTGAAGTCAATAGAGCCAATATCCATTAGTATTGAAGATCTAATTATTCAGATGGTTGGAAAGGTAGAGAAGTTGGCGAGTTTATGGATAAAATGTTAGCATAGGGAATGCAACTTCTAAGATCTTTTATAGAAAGAATGGGAACTATGGAAAGCATAAGATCATATTTGGATAAAAATTCTTATACATTTTCCCAGGAGTAGCAAGAAATAGAGAACAGTTTAGAAGCTTGGATCAAGATGAAGAAACTCAAGCTTGATGCATTGGTGGAAATTGGGATAATTCCCAATAGAGAGATATTTGTTGAGGTAAAGGAAAAAATGATACACAAGATCAATATCATCAAAGAATTGATCAAAAACTTGTAGGATGCTCGTGAAGTTAGTGAGGATAATGATTTGCATCTTGTCCGCAAAATTGAGGAGTTTCCTTGCAATTTACATGATGATAATCAAAAAGTCCTTTCCTTTGATGAAGTTGTTTAGGAATTCACATCCCTGATCCAAAAGGAATTTGAAGATAAATCCTTCTCAATGGCTTCGATGGACAGATTAATGGATATTCAATTTACCCTAGATAACCTCAAGGTGTGTTTAGAAAGGCACGAGAAAGCTTGCAATATTGTGAAGGATTCAATCACAAGAGTCCTGGCTATCTGCAAGCATACTTTAGGTTCTAATAATGAAGAGGTTCAAGTAGTCATGAAGAAGTTAAGGATTTCTTGGAGAAAGATGGCAAAGAAAGTTGAACATGCCTTTTTTTTCCCTTAGTTTACTTTTTAGTATTTTTATGTAATTAGTTTTCGACATTTTACATGTCTTTTTCTGAAATGTGTTTACATGTAAAAATAGAGAAGTCCTAAATCAAATCAAACTTTCTTGTTGGATAAGTCAAATAATTTATTGCTTTCCTAGATTAGCTCTCAACTCTCTTATATATATAGGAGGGAGTTTCTTTTGTAATGGACCTTTGATCTTTTGAAGCAAAACATTGCCCATTTTGAGAAGCATACTTGAATCTTTGTGTTGAATGTGCATATTGAAATTAATCAATACAATAAGCAAATTTGCCTCCAACCTTTGTTTTGGAGCACATTTGTTGTGTGTAAGATTGTTCTTATGTATTTATTTTCACATTATCTTGAAATTGGTTTATAAAGTGGCATAATATTTCATTTTTGAAGGGAATTCATATTTGATACTGATAGACTTTGAGCTACAATATTGTGTTTGGAGATTTATGTTATTGTGTATGAATTTGGTTGATTACTCAAAGTCTTTGAGCTATGATTATTGGCTACATTCTTGCGGATCTTTTGGTGTTGTTCATTGATAGTGTTTGAGCTACAACTTTCTACACTTGTTACTGTTTAAATCATCGTGGAAAGTTACATAAGTCTTTGTGCTCTTGTAGATTTTCTTGTTATCATTACTTGTTGGTATCATTCTAGTTATTCTTATGTTTAACTGAAATGGATATTGGTCAATATTGCTCCAACTAGTGTTTTTTAGTTTGTTATATGTGATAAACATCAAGGAAATACTATTGTAATCTTGAAAAAGGAAACATCTATTTTGAAAGAAGAGATTATGATGATGGAAACACTTCTATGGATAGTTGTAGTGTACATAAAAATAGTTTAATTATTATTTGGTTTAGTGATCAATAAGGAGGGAGCCTCCCCTTCATGAGGAGAGATTAATTTCTCATTATAGTTGTGGCTGAAACTACCATTTTGTAATTGTTAAAGGAATTACAAAATATTCACCCAACACGTTCAGTTTTACTCGAGTTCTCATAAATCTTGTGATGTATTAAATCTTATTCATTTTGATATGTTTGACCTTTTAGATGAGCGGGTGCATGAAGTTGGGTACCAATTTTTGGCCACTTTTGAAAAAAAGTTTTAAAAAAACACTCGCATTATTTCATGTTTTAAAAAGAAAAAAGTGAAAGTACTTGCCTTGGAATACCAACCCAAAGGCTTGGAGGGAATTCCCAACAAGGCCAGAGACGTGTTTTTGCAAATTCTACAATTTTTCACATAATCGAGTCTGTGCTCACCATCAAGATTGCATCTAGTTCAATATCGACAAAATCGAAAAACATGGGTAATGTTAGGTTCTCTCTTAGCTATCCAACATGTAATTTTTTTCACTTTTGACAATGTTAAGCCTTTCATCCATAATTTCTTTTGTTTGTATGTCTCTTTTTTGCCAAAAAGCAATGTTTGGTGTTTTTTTGTTATAAATTAACCGTTCATCAAAATTTCAAATAAATTACATTTTTAGAAACTAGATTCCATTATACAATTTTTTTTAAAAAGAAAAAAAATCAATTATTTTCCAAAATTTGTAGGTGAGCACGCCAAAATTCTACTTTTTAGAAGTGCCCACTTAGAAAATTAGTAAAAATCAAATATTCATTAAAAAATATTAGAAATTCTTGCATTAACTAGATGCTATTAGCTAACTTTGACCATAGCGATTTTAAAAATACTACAAAAATTTCTCATATGCTCAGGGTCGCATAAGAGTTGCTATGTTATGTTTTTCTGACAAAAACAACACCAATTTGTGTACATCCCTCTTTTGAACCCCTTAATCTCAACCATTTTCAAAATAAATTAGTAGTTTAGAAAGTAGACTCGAGCATTTCGATCCTTGTTTTTGTTGCATCTCAAAATTTTGAGTGTAACTATCCTCAATTTCCGTCCAAGGTCAGCATTTTCTCGATTTCAAAAAAAGTGGCCACTTAAGCCCCCTTTTTGGGAACCATCTTGGTGCACTTACCCAGTCTATGTTCCTTCAACTAGTAAATCCACATATTATGTTTCATTTATTGATTATTATAGTTGAAGGACATTGATGCACCCTTTATTTCACTTTGTTTTCATGTTTCTAAACTTTGAGTTTTGATTGGTTTTGGGTCAATAAGGTCATTTAAGACCATTTGGATTAATTTAAGTCTCTTTTATGATGTTTTGGTGCAATGTTGTCAAAAGTTGCAATTATTGCAAAATGTTGTCATTATTGTCAAAAACTTGCAAATGTTGTCATTAGTGTTAACCAAGGATTTTAATGGTCGGTTGGGAAGTTTTCAATGGTTGTAGCATGTTAAATATGCTATGTAACCTCGAGCACAAAGGTTGGGGGAAGAACAGGAATGAAAGAAACTCATTTGGCACATTCTTTTCTTGTTTTTCTATGTGAATCAGCCTTTAACTTGATGGTATGGCTTTGTATGGTACAATACAGACATGAAATCAATTGGAAAGGTTGAAGATTCATTTTAATATTATAATTATTTTTGTTTGAATCAATTTCATTAATTTTTGAGTGAGATATGGCAATTTCATTAAGGGCATGTCTATAAAGTTTATTTTTCTGAAAATTTGTAGTTTGAAACACACATTGTACAGACTAGTAAAATTTGGTACAATCCTAAAACCAATTTGAGAAGTTGAAGGGAAGTCTTATCTTTATGATGCTTTTGGTTTAGTAGAATTTCATCAAGTTTTGTGCAAGATATTGCAATTTTGGTGAGTGCAAGTCTAAACCCTGCCTAGGGTTTCCAGAAACACAAAAAAATCATATCTTTGTTTTCCACCATCAAAAACTCATGAAAATTGGTAGAAAGTTATTTTTTATGGAGATCTAAAAACCCTTTTGGGCTCAAGCCTTTAAATCTTTACACGTGTGAGGAATGAATGATAGTGTGCTCTCATTTGCTTGGAAAATAATCTAAAACCCTAGGTTCTTTGTTACTTTGATTAATCTATGCACTATTTGTTAATGGAAGGGTGAAGAATTGTGGTGGTATGATTTTAGAGGTCTGCACAAGTCAAGAACCTTGGAGTGTTGCATTCTATTTTCATTATTGAATGCCTTTATGTTGTAGTTTCAATGTCTTAAGGTGCACTAGGTTGCTTGGCAATTAAACACATTTATGCATTCCCTACTTGTGAATGGATGGAAAACCATTGAAGAGTGTTGTAGAAGGTCTGTAGAATCCAAAATTCACAAGGTTTCATGCTGCCCTCTTTTTTGAGTGTCATTAGGCCATTATAGCTATGTTTCTAAGGTGAAATAGATTGCATTTTGTCATTGTTGGTGATGGATCATTGTTTCACTTGTGTCAAGTTGGAAAAGTAGAGTCCTTCCTCTGCATCAAACATGGGTATATTTTCTAAAGAGTAAATATGAAGTTTTTAGTCTATTTAAAGAATTTAAAGCAATGGTTCAGTTGTAAATTGGAAAGAGAATAAAATGTTGAGGACTGATAATGGCAACGAATTTTGATCTAATAATTTTGATAGATTCTATAAAGATTATGGTTGTCATTGAAAAATGATAACTCTATATTCTCCACAGTATAATGGAGTTACAAAAAGAATAAACATGACACTAATGGAGAAGGCTAGGAGTATGTTGAGTGGTGCTAGTCTAGAATAAAGGTTTTGGGTTGAAGTTGTTATTGCTTGTCACCTAATTAACATGTCTCCTACATCAGCTCTTGTTGATAAGACACCTATAGAGGCATAGTCGGGCCACAATCCTTCATTAAGACACCTATACATGTGCTAAAGGAGAAGCAAACAAAGTTGGAGAACAAGGTTGTGAAATGTATCTTCATTGGATACAGTTATGGTTTGAAAGGATACATGTTGTGGGATCCTGATACACAGAAGGTAATATATAGTAGAAGTGTTATTTTTATAGAAACTAAGCCTTCTTCTATTACAGCAACCGGAACAAAGTAAATAGGAAAATTTCATTAAACTTCCTTCTACACCTGAGAAAGTTGAATCGGGGCCCATGGATAGAAAACAAGTTGAGGAGAGCTCATCTAGCTTTGAATCTTCAGAAGAGGAGGAAGAACCTCCAACTAAACTTGTTCGCAGGTCTACAAGGCATAGAAAACCACCTGAAAGGTATTCACTTGATTATTGGAGATGTATTTTTGCTTTGAATAGTAACATAGATGAACCCAGATTGGTAGAAGAGGTATTAGGTATGAATGATGTAGAATCCTGGAAGATTGCTATGGATGAAAAAATGGCAGCTTTGAAAAAGAATGATACATGGGATCTTGTACCATTTCCTGAAGGAAGAAAACTCAGTGGTTGCAAATGGGTGTTTAAGAAAAAGATGGGTTCAGATGAAGGTATTGAGAAGTACAAAGCAAGGTTGGTTGCAAAAGGTTACTCTCAAGTTGAGGGTGTTGATTATGATGAGATATTTTCTCCTATTGCAAAAATGACATCTATTAGATTTTTGCTTTCTATTGTTGTTGATTATGAATTAGAGGTTGAGCAAATAGATGTGAAAACCACTTTCCTTCATGGTGACTTGGAGGAGGATATTTATATGACACATCTAGGGCAATATGTGGTGAAAGGTAAAAGTAAATTAGTTTGCAAATTGAAGAAATATTTGTATGGCCTAAAACAAAGTCCTAGGATGTGGTACCATAAATTTGATACATATGTGTTGATTTTGAGATTTGAGCGTTCTAAATCAAATCATTGTGTTTATTATAAAACTGATGGTGAGAATTTCATGTTTATTGCATTATATATTGATGACATGTTATTTATTGGTAGAGGGAAAGGTATGATTTCAAAACTGAAATCTCAACTTGCTGCTAAATTTGAAATGAAAGATCTTGGTGCATCTAAACACATTCTTGGCATGGAAATTAAAAGAGATAGAGTAAACAGAAACTTATGGCTTGGCCAAAGTAAGTATGTCAATTCAATTTTATAGAGGTTTGATATGTAGGATTGTAGACCATTGTGTGTTCCTATTTCAACTAGAATAAAGTTATCTATTTTAGATTGTCTAACATCCCCATCAAAGATAGAAGACATGAGCAGAGTGCCTTACCAGAGTGCAGTTGGAAGTTTGATGTATGTTATGGTTTGTACAAGACCAGACATTTCCCAAGCAGTGGGAGTTCTCTCTAGATATATATCTAATCCTAGTAGAGTTCATTGGGATGCACTTAAAAGAGTCTTTAGATAATTGCACAGTACCTCAAATTATTCCTTGTGTTATCATAGTCTTATGACTGAAGGTGAGATTTCCCTTGATATTCATGGTTATTTGGATTCAAATTGGGCAGGTGATGTTGATAGTAGACGATCCACCAGTGCTTATGTGTTTACTTTATTTGGTGATGCAATTAGTTGGATGAGTAAGCGACAGGTTGTGGTTGCTTTCCCCACTACTAAAGTTGAGTATATGGAAGCTACTCATGCTTGTAAAGAAGCAATTTGTCTTAAGAGACTATGTTCATATATTGGAATAAAATAAGGTGCAGTGACAATTTATTGTGACAGCTAGAGTGTGATATGTCTGGCTAAGAACCCGACTTTTCATGCTAGAACCAAGCACATTGATGTACAATATCATTTTGTTAGAGATATGATCGAAGATGGTAAGGTGAAGTTGGTTAAGGTAGAGACTTTGATGCATGTTGTTGATTCTTTATCTAATCCTATGAGCATAGAGAAGTTTATATGGTGTTCGTATTTAATGGGCCTTTTGGCCCCTAGCAATTAAGAGATGATGTTTATACACCCTCCTGTTGCTTTTGCATGGTGTTCGACAGGTGGGAGATTTTTTGGGAAAATGTGTCTCAACCTTGAAATTACATAAGGTACTATTGATACATAAGGTATTGTTGATACATCAGTGACGGGGGGGTGCAAGAGGGTTACCCCCTCATGGGGGGTTTGGGGGGATCATCCCCTCGACAAGGGATTTGGGGGTTGTGTGCCCCAACAAGGGCTTAGGGGAAACGTCCCCGAAAGGAAAATTTTATTTATATTTTATTATTATAAGTTTAGATCATTCATCATTAGGTCTTAGATCTAACTGTTGATATTTTTTTGGCTTGACTTTCCCTAGAAGGTAACCCTATTTTATGAGGTCATTATATTATGGTTGTATATTATGATGTATTTTGAGAGTTTGATAGCTCGGTCATGTTGCCTCTAGATCTTTGGTTGGTAATACTCCTATGAGAAGCTTGCTCTACAAGTATATTGTAATCTTTGTATTTTTGAATAATATATTGGGTGGCTTTTAGAGTGTGGGGTTTTCTCTCAAAATGGTTTTCCCCACGTAAATCATTGTGTTGTGGTATGCATGATATTTATGTTTATTTATGTTTAAGTTTTTGTAACTATTAAAGATTTGTAAAGTTTTGCATTATCCTCCTCTCAAGATTAGTGTAGGAAGTTGTTCCGCTACCTTAGCTTCCTTAGAATAATCAAGGCTCTAGTGGGTAATGAGCCTTGGAAAATTTTGGTAAGAAATAACATACTGCTTGGTACCCCTAAACAAGCAAAGGCATGGAAAATATTTCAATTAGTTACATTCTCATTAATAAACACCCAATGTTCCCAGTAGGTTCCTTTGTCTTTAAAATCCTTTGGAAGGCTTGGGAATTAATTAAGCATAATGTTGAGTTTAACCTTGGTAAAGTATCCATAAGCAATAAACCAAACTATTAAACTTATAGCTCCTTATGGTGGAACTTGGAGCATAACACCAAGCCACCTTCTCTAGTACATGGTTGTTCTACTAAAAAGTGGGCACAAAAAGGTATTAAAACCTTCAATGACATCTTGATCAATGGGCAATTGAAAAGATAGGACAATATAGTGTCTAAATTTAACATCCCTGTTTCAAATGTGAGAACTTACAACACTGTCTTGGTGATATGCAAAGATGCCAATTTCCCCCTAAGCATGGATAAGGTTATTGACCTGAACAGTGACCTTAAGTGGATAGATGGCTTTGCCCTATCTGAGATTAAATCCAAAACTATATACAAGACTCTAATCAGCTCTGTCTATATTTTTGAGCATGTGAATGAGTGTCGAGGTACCTCACTACCTGATAAAGATTGGCAAAAAATATTTAACTCTATTTTGACATAATATTAAAGAGCCTAAAAAGGCTTGTTTCAAGTGGCTTGTTCTTCTTCAAAAAGTTCCTTTTAGAATTAATCACTCTGATGTGGAAATTTGTAATATTTGTAGAACTCCTGAACATGTGATGCATATCTACTTTGACTATTTTTATGCGAAAGAAATTTGGAAGATTTTTTGTTATGATCTTAAGATCTAGGATAAAAATCATAAGATTATTTAGAAAGATGTATTAATCAATAATGGGAAACAAAATAACATGTACATTATTTTGGGATTGTCTCTCTACTAAAATTTTATGGCACATTTGGAAGATAAGGAATGAGGATAAATTCAAGGGTTGTAAGAGGGAACTTACTAAGTCTTCAAAAAGACTCACATTTCTTAACATTACTTTGCAGGTCACAGTCACTATGGAGATCTAAATGGCCAAGTTTATGAAGCTAATTAGTGATGGCACAATCATAATAAAAAAAGGGGAGGTGAAATATGGGAACACTTGGCACCACAACCATGAAGACACAAAAACATTTCTTAGAGCATTAAGGGAATTCCAAAGGATTTTCAATAAAATGGCAAGTGGGTGAGCAAAAGAACCAACAACTTTCTGTCATGCCAGGTTGCATGTGAATGAAGGAGACAATCCTATCATCGAGGAGGTCAGATCAAATGAGCAACTATCATATAGGGAGTCAAGATGGGATGATCTTGAAGATGGTAGTCAAAGCTGCAATGGTTAATCATCAAGGGATAACTTGTCTCAGATCTTGCATGCATCTTGAATATATTTTGTATATCCATGTTTGTATACCATTATAATTCTACACACCTTTAACTTTGATATGATCATATAGTATATGCAAGTTTTGTTTATCCATATTCAGTAGTATTGTACAAGAAGCATTCAAATATCATGCATATGTATCTATAGCACTATGAAAAACAATTGTAATTACAACATTATGAAATGAAACTCTACTAGGACAAAGATATGTAATCCAAATTTTGATAAACTATTACTAATACAAAAAAATAAGTCTTGAAGAGAACAAGGTGTGTTCTTTGTAAATGCACACCCATTTATCTCTCATTTTTCCATTATTGTCTTCACCCAATTTATCTTCCCTAGATATTTTTCAATGCATTATTCAACACATGAATACACCATAGGGTTCAACAAATTTGTTTATAAGTACTCTTCACTCTCATGCTAGCTAATTTGTACACACATGTTGAATTATTATGACCAATTCAATATTCGTGTTATTCCCTTAAACTATGCCACAAATGGGGACATGTGTAGCTAACTTAAGGCTAGCATAAATTTTAAGTTTTGGGTTCATTTTTATAATCTCATAAAAGTAGTTAGTTTGGCTTGGGTAGTATCCATGACATAAATATTGTATATATAGGAGGTAGTAGTTAGTATAGTATCATAATATTATGATTATGTTCTCATCCAAGACTTTTGGAGGTTTGTCCCCTCTAAGTGGCTTATTATTATTAAGTATTTGTATCTTATTTGTATTATATTTTTATTTTATGCAAGTATTTTCATTACAAGTGGTATCAAATCATGATCTTGATATTCAAAAGGGAAGAAACAAGGCAATTTTTATTTATTTAGTAGTTTGAGTTGTAAAGAACATGTCTCTCTCAATCTTATATTTTTAATAAAATTTGAAGGGTTGATCATGGACACATTAAAGTAGCTATAGTCCAAATTTGGGTATTTTTGAAAGAGTTATGAAATTAGAGTTTTCACAAAGTCCATTTTTTAAGCTGAAAAAAAATATTTCTTGGAGATTTTTTCAAAAGAGTGAGATCTAGCTAGGCACATGTAACTCAAAGCAAAAAAATATAGCTTATTTTAATTTTCTTTGAGTAATTTATTGTGAAAATTATTTCAACAACATCATGGAAAGGGCTTCAACAAGAGGCAAGGGAAGGTTACTTCTAGAAAGACTTTAGATAAAAATGAACTAATGTTAGGGGAAATGAATCCCACATCAATTGAAGCTACTATAAATGAAGCAACCAATAAGATTATAGAGGAAATCTTGTTAGAGGTGGCAAAGTAGATGGAAAGGATCTTTGAAAAGGAAGACATTGATGCAATGTTAAAAAATAGCTTATCTATAGAGTTCTAGAGAATCCTGATAGATGGATTCAAGCCACAAGACTTGGGATGTAAAACTATCTTCTAAGGAACATAAGGCGATGGGTTCAACTTCAATCTAAAGTAGGACCACCACCTAGAAATGATTATATGGCTAGCTATAGGCACTTCACACCAAATATGGATATGCAAGAATAAGAAGAAGAAGAAGAGCCAAAGGTTGCTACACCATTAAATCTATACACATATATAGATGTGCACTTGATAGTTTTTGGATATGTGCTAGAAAATGATTGCCTCCCAAAAAAGATCATGATTGTGCCATTCAACTAGTACCAAGGTACTATCCACTATCCAACACCTCTACTTTTAGGGTCTCAAAAGTTAGAGTAGTAGAACAACACATTAAACACTAGTAAGAGGTAGTCTCTAGCCTTAGAAAGAACTTGCTAGTGGCATAAAATAATTAGAAATAACAAGTTGATCAACACCATTTTGAAATAAATTTTGCAATAGGAGATTGGGTATTTGTTCAATTATAGTCATATAAGCAAATGCCATTAAAAATAGGAAGATAACAAGACTCAACCAAGTATTATGGCCCTTATCACATTTAACGAAATATAAAAAAATGTATCTTACAATTTAGAGTAACATAAGTCAACACAAACACATCCAATATTCCATGTTTCCTACTTGAATATGATTAATAGAAAAATAATTTCAAACCAAAAAAAGTTACCAAAGCTTGTCGAGGATGGTAGAATCATTTGGGAACCTAAGGGAATGCTTCACATACTAAGAGTTTGTAGAAGAGGATGATAATAGAGTATCTAATCAAATGAAAGAATTTGGCCAGTGAAAATGCAACATGTAAAGATGAAGTATTCCCTTAAAAGCATCTAGAGAATGTCAACAATGAGGAAAATGTTGATTTTAAGGGGAGAGACATGTTATACCCTTAACCTATAGTGCAAATGGGAATATGTATAGTTTACTTGTAGTTAACATAACCTTCAATTACATTATATGATCATTTTATAGTCTTAATTAGGTAGTGAGTTTGGAGTGGGTAGTTTCCATGGATTAAATATGGTATGTAAGAGGTAGTGGTTAGTTTATTATCATTTATGAATTATATTATTGTCCACTTTTGGAGGTTTGGACCCTTGAAATGGCTCATTATTATCAAGTATTATCATATGTTTGCATCTTATTCCTATTATATTATTCCCTTGTGTAAGTAATTTCATTACAATTCTCAAGGCTCCAACCTCCTCTATAGCCACCTTCAAAATCTAAAATTGGAAGCTTATATTATTGCACTTCCCTAAATAATCAAAGTCTGAAATAAGAACCAATTGTACATTTGACTATGATTTTGGTGAGTGGTCAATGTCTAATATCAATCCAACCATCCATGATAATATATAATTCTTTCCTCAACCAAATGTGGCTCATGCCCTCCATCACTAAATTCACCTTAAAATATTATTTTATCAGTGAGGTTACAGTGTACTTTATGTTCTCTAGAGGGTAAATGAGGGACCAACATAAATTTCATCTTAAATATTTATTTAAAACAAGAAGGACATGTCACATGAAATAGGATACAATGGGTGAATAAATATTTGACAATGAAACTTTACCACTTCTTGTGATTGCATATTGAACATTCTTGCAATTTTGATCGACCTCTCACTACCACTATTCTTCTTCTTTCTTTTAGCTTAAACATCACCATTAACAATGATAGATTGCATACTCAATTTTGTAGACAATTAACATTGACACAACCTTATGCCTTGCACAATATTTCATAAATAATATATTTTTCTTTACCATCCTAGTTGTGGTTATCTTTGGATAATCCATAACCCACTCTCTTGCAATGCCTTAAAGGTGACTATATACTAGGTAGTATATGTTGGAATATACGCTGCAACTTCAATAGGTGTCACCAAGTATTAAACATGTGTGAAAAATAAGTTGGAAACATGTTTGTTAGTTTTTAGTTTGCTATCATTAGATGTCCAATTTATTGTTGAACTCCAATTAGCTATCACCATAATTAGCATGATTATAGGAAGTCATTTAGTTTCTGTAGCTATATTTTTGTTTTATCTATTAATGAATAATAATTATTCTATATTATGTTTTGGTATCAGAGCACTCATTTGAATCCTACTATTTTGTATTAGTCTTTGCTTTGAATTGTTGTTGATGCAAGTCTACATTGATCCTCAAATGTAGAAACATCCAAAAGGAATTTTGAGATCATTTTTTAATGTTATGTTGATTTTTCATGTCTATCATCTATGTAGAAATTGTTGAATGTTCATGCCCATCCAAAATCCATCAAGGTTTGTAACTGGTAAAGATACAAGCTATTGTAGATCTCAAATGTGACCGGGTAGATGTTATGTAAGAATTAAGAAACAATAGCAACAAAGAATATTTTTGTTTGTTGGTGAAGGATATTGAGTACCCTAATGTGATAGAGGAATTGCTACCAAAGGTGGAAATGGGAAGCCATGAACTACTCCATGTGTTGCCTATAAGATTCTCAAATCTAGAAGGTGGTTAAGAAGGTTTCTAACGCCCCTACTACTATTGTGAAATATTCACAATTTTTTTTAATTAAATAATATTTTTGTTTTCCTCACAAAAGTTTCTGAAAATGGAAGTACCCCTAGAAAACTTTGATGGTCATAATTTTCACACTTTGAAAGTGAAAACAAAGATGCAATTGATGAACAAAGTTTTATGGGGTATATTGAATGGTACGAAAGTAGTACTTGCAGATGCTAAAATAAAGATTTATTGGGAAAGCAAAGATGAAAAATCCAAGTCCATTATTGGCCTTACTCTTTCAAATTCGAGAATACATCATGTTGATTTGGAAAAATCATCTAAAGAAATTTGGGATGAATTAAATAAGTTGTTTGGAGAAAAAGAAACAAATGCAAAGTTCTCTTCGAAGCTGCAATTATTTAGATTCAAGATGTTTGATGAAATTATTATGTCTAACCACATAAGCAATTTGAGATCTCTAGAAGTTGGTGTTGTGGTAGATAAAGAGGTTTATAAAGCTATCTTATTAAGTAGTCTACCTTCAAAATATATCAATGTTATTTTTACTCTCAATAAGATGCCTTCATATACTTTAGAACACATTATTTTAGTGCTCTTAGTTGAATAAAAGAGAGAAACTATAGGAGATTCAAGGGAAGATACTCAACAAGAGCTTAAATTATACTCAAAGAAAAGGATGGGAAAGAGAATGCTAGGTAAGAGTGAGATTGAATGTTACTACTATAAAAAAAATTCATACAATATTTAATTGTAAAATTTGTGCTAGTGATCTTCTCAAAAGGGAAGTTAAATAAATAATTAGTAAATGTTGTTGAAGAACCACCAAATAATAGTGATGATAACTTCATTGAAGATGTGCCAGTTGTTCTATTTTGAAGAAGTCAACACTTTAAAGACAAGGAGGGATGTAGTACATAGTTAGATGCTCAATAATTTGAGGTGATTGTGGATCAAAGAAACTATATCTCATTGGGGTTATGAGACATACATGTGAGGATTGGTGTCCAATAGTTTGGAGGGTGATCTAAAATCTATAATTTCAACATTATATCTTTATGAGGGTGAAGAGACACTTCATGTGCAAATGATGTTCAATGATGTTGGGAAATTAGATTATAGCTAGTGACTATAATTGGGAGCAGCTTGAAGATGTCTTGTTGGTTTGAGAACTATTTTCAAAGAACAACTTCTTCATAATGTATTTCCTACTATGTTTTTTTATAATAGCATTAAGAGGGGGTGTTGGATTATAGGTTCCAATTTAAACAAGTGTCATTAAGTATTGAACAAGTGTGAAAATGTTGGAAACATGTTTGTTATTTTTTGATTTATTGATATTAAATGTCCAATTAGTTAGTTGTCACCACAATTAGCATGATTATAGGAAGGCTTTGAGTATCTATAACTATATATTTATTTTATCTATTGATGAATAATATTATTTTATTTTTCAACTATTCTATATTCTATTTGTATATCCCACTCTAAAAATATTGTGCACAAATGACACAAGCAAACTATACTACCCTTGAATTTTTCCTTTTATCTTTGTCTAGATATTTACAAATTGTAGAAGAGGTTTAGAAGGTTTAAATGTGCTTTTTGCATAAGGTCTGAAGAGGATGAAACAGAATTCAAATCATTTATTTGGTTGTTCTAATTCACCCACACCTCT